>JAVQJG010191019.1:0-23687 GCA_036024015.1 Craterocephalus amniculus | reverse complement strand
ACTGGCGACCTGTCCAGGGTGTACCCCGCCTCTCGCCCCTTGACAGCTGGGATAGGCTCCAGCACACCCACGACCCACTTGGATTAAGCGGTTCAGAAAATGGATGGATGGATGGATGTGTCGTGAGTGCATCAAACTTGCCAAATTGCATTTTTTATGTAATAATCACAGATAATCACAGATGTATGATTGTGATTAGTTAGTTGATGCTGTTTTGCATTTTACCAGGGTTGTTAATCCCAGATTAATTCCCAGATTGTTAATCAACATTGTAGTACTATTTCACAAAATCTGCATTTTTAGTTGAAAGTCGTGCCTCAGTGGACTACATGCTTTGTAGTGCAGACACCTGGATGTCTGCAGAAGACAAATAGTTAATGACCACATGACCACTAGATCACTAAACATTCGTCAAGCAAGGACTGTGATTCAGAGGTAGGCACATCATTATACTTTTTTTTTTTTTTTTTACCTGCAGGGCCTGGGGAGAAGCGAGCAAGGCTCCACAGACCACATCAAAGTGAAAGTTAAGAACAACAGCTATGGTCTAGGAGTTACTGCCAGTCATGAGGTGAGCAAAATTATAGTTGACAGAAGTTTTTTTGTGTAATTTTGTGTAATCTCCGTTTGATTGTGAATGCTGCAGACCAGTTAACTTAAATTTGATGAAAAACACATCATTTTTTGCAGTCATATTGAAATTTGACATTTTTTGCAGGATAACTGGATTGCTCACCAGGATGAATTCAATGAGCTTCTTGCTCAGTTGAACAACCACCATGGCCAAAATAATGACAACGGTATGTACCTGTGATTCAAGCTTTGGAATGTGTAAATGTCTTTTAACCACAGTCTATATCAATTTGTGTTCTCACCTAAAAATATAAGTCTTTAACAAAGTGTTTTAAATTTTATGCAACATGTCCTCAGTATGTGGTTGCTTTTAACCTCAGCCATGGTGGATTTTTCTATGTCATTTGTCTGTCTGTTAGCAACATAACTCAAAAAGTAATGGATGGATCTTGATTAAAAATTTATAAATGGCTAGATTTTGGGGGTGATCAGATCCCCGTCTGGATCTGGGGATTTTTCTAAAAGTATTCTTTACCATGGCATCAGCCTTTAACTCGAAAATAATGCCCTAAATCATTTGCAGAAAAAATATGTCTTGGCAGAGGTCTGCGCTTTCTTAATGTTTCTTATATAAAAAGTGTATATTTCTCTATCCTACACTGTTAAGCATTAGAGAGTTTAAGTTGTTGTTTCAAACACCAGATTCAGTATTTATCTGCAATCAAACTGTAAAAATAACATGTCAGGTTTGGTTGTCCTGTTGGACAGTAGATGGCGCTACAGGGAAACATTTAGGTTAACACAGGTATATAGTTAGTGGCATATACAGTATGTGCAATATATTATCATTGTGCCAGAAATCAAAGTTTAAAAAAAACAACAGCTGTGAACATTTGTGACTACTTCTGACCATATTTTCCGTTTTATTTATAGATGATCTGCCAGAGGAAAAGAAGGGGTTCAGCCTGGAAGAAAAATCCAAGACATCCAAAAAGAGGGTCCATTACATGAAGTTCACTAAAGGTAGGTACATTTAGTGACATTTTGCAGTAGGAGTTTGAGATGTGAGGTATAAATATTGTTTTCTTGCTCTCAACAATTATTGCACCTATGACCCATGAAAGTATATTCTGTAACAAACTCTGTAAAACTAAATCTTTAAGGATTTTTATAAATATATCAAACACATTATATATGATCTGAGTGCATTTCTTTCCACCCTGCAACAACCTGAAGCATCCGACATGCCTTTATAGTCCTCTTCCTGTGTACACCTGCATACCATCCTTGACCCCTCATTGAGACCTGCACTCTTGTCTCGGACCACAGATGCTGATCAGAGTCCTGTCAAGTTGTGCTGGGTCAGTTGACCTGGTCAGTACTAGGGGAGATTATTTATAGCCTTCCCGACTCCTTTCATTACTCTTTACATGTCAGGAAGTTAAAATGTGCTGGTCAAGGCCAGTACACTGATAGGCTGAAGAAGGAATTTAGTGTTATGCACCACTGGAGGCCCAAATGAATAACCTCCTATTCTAATAGTGAGTTGTGATACTGTTGCATAGTTTCACAGTTAGTTGAATTTGCAATATATTCATAGGTGACATTGCTTCCATTTGCAAATTGTTCATTTTAATAGTTACTATAATTACGTGTCACTGAGTTCAAATCCACCTCAACAGGTCAGCACACTTGACAAAACAAATATTTCAACTTTTACCTCACCTGGAAGAACCTTTTCTATTTTACGTCATTCAATAGCAACTTCCTGTTTCCTGTTAGGGGCATATGGTATCTCCATTTACTGGCCCCCAAGAAACAACACCTCCCGTGCCCTATTAGATGACCCTGCCAGATAAGACATAGCCGTGGTCTCTCCTCCAGACCCTCTCACCCTGTTTTTCAGTCTTAATTTGGCAGGAGCCAGATAAAGACCCTTTTCCTGACCGATGAGATGCACGTATAAAGAGATAGTTAAGGGATCAAGCATGGACATTTGGGATGGGATGCTTGCTTTACTTTTGTTACTTCAGATGTTTTACCTTTTTGTAATTCCTTTACATTTATGACCACACAAGAACTACTTGTGGAAAAAAGATCATGATCACAATTATTTTTGGTCAATATTGAAATCACGATCATTTCACTAATACTCATTGTTCCAAGGCAGGATATTTGTACAGGGTGTAACATGAGCCACAACCTAAGATTTTTGTTTATTTATTGGTACATTTTATTTGTGTGAAAATATATAAAAACTAAGGAGTCTAAAATAATTTTTTGATTGCTACCCGGTGTGTACATTCCTGAAGTTACTGGGCATTTAGAATCTCCTCTTGCCAATTTATTCTTGGGTAAAATAACCAAGATTAAACATGCAATAATACACATTTCTTCACAATCGGTTCAGGTCCCTTAGAAGAGCTGGCTCTTCCAGCTCCAAGAATTACAGGTTTTCAGTGGCTGTCCCAACTTACCTGACACTCATAAAGTAATCGTCCAATTTAAACGACCTTTGCAATAAGACCGACTTAGATTTGTGTCCGCTGAAGGAAGCTGCAGCTGTTGTCAGGCAACAAAAGGGACGCTGGCACCTCTTGTTTCCTCAAATGAACCGTGAATTCATTGGAAACCTGAGAATTTTGTTATTTCGCCCTAGATTGAAGATTGACAAGCAGCAGTTTTCAGTGGAGCTGTCAATTCCTGAGACATTTTGATGATATAAATATTTGCAGTCTTCTAACAGCAGTAGGTGAGGGCCACAATATACTCATGCATTTGTTACCTGTTTTTGAAACAGCCACATTATTTGTGATAAGTGTTGACAACCAAAGAGTTGCTTGGTAACATGCAACCTGCCACGCCTCTTTGCATGCTTCCACAGGCTTCTCCAATGGTGACTTCCATTAATGTGAGGTTGTTGCAAAGTTAAGTCTTGGTAATAGATTTACAGAGCTAAGCTTGTTATATGAGCGGCTGGAAAGGTCTGGTAATACACACATCTTTTAACGATCAACTGTGAGCAGGAGAGGTCAGACCTTTTGCTGTGGAGTCAGTGGTTTATCTCTTTGATACCTGAATTAAAATAGATTTAAAGATCTATGATAAGACTCTTTTTCTACATAGTTTATAATATGTTAGTAAACTGTGTGGGCATTATGGCTTCACATAGCCAAACCTAGATGTCTCCCTTTCTGTGCAGCCCTCCTCCTTATTTTTAAAAAAAAAGAGCTTTTTTCCTTGATATTGAGTTCATGCTAGCACCCTCTTTGCCAGCACAGAGGATTGATGGCCTTTGTTTGTGGGGAAAGTTACTGGAATCTCCGCTGCTTAGGTCCAGGGTCTACAGAATAAACCAGTAACCCAGTTTTAATTGCTGCCTCCATCTATCACCTGTCATGGCAGCCAGGGAGGTTGATGCAGAATTTAACTGCAGCTCTCCATCCACTGCTCTGTGTGGTGGCTTCATTGCAGCTTCTGGCTTTTCAGAAAACAGATTTTTTTTTTTTTTTACATAACTTACTGTAACTAAATGTAAAAATATTAGATTTGCAAGTGAAAGATCTTTCCCTCCAAGGGACGTCCACTCAATCATCCTTATTTAAATATTATCACTTTTTTCCTTTTTAACGCTTTTTACTTGCCACAGTTATGTTTTTGTCTGGGCATCAGTGACTTGCAGGTTTTGTTTGGCTTTTTATTTACACAAAAAATTGTTTATCTGTAACCTTAAAGGATATCATGTATGCAGTGCCCAAGGATGATCCTTCTGAATTACATCTGTCTGTCTTTTAAGTGTGAGAACAGTAGAGGTAAACTTCTTTTTATCACAACATTGTTTTTTGAACTTTCACCTGAAAGTCAGAAAATCTTGACAGGTACTTCCTTTTCCAAACAGTAGAAAGGTCAGATCAGGCATAATTTTACATCTTGTCTAAGTTCACGAGATGACAAACAACGCAGCCCCCCCTTCATTTATTTTCATTTTCAACATTCTTTCTTGGTTATACTTCTTAGACCTGCATGTATAGTTTCAAAGCCAGAAGCACGGGAGATAGAGGCTTAAAAGCAATAAATAACCAAATGTTATCAGAGCCGCACTGGAGGAAAAGGATGCAGCTGTACGAACAGGACCCAGGCTTGAGACAGACGACTGCGTGCTTGAGGAGTCTTTGAGCCCTGGTTTGAAAACGGGAATCTGGAGGTGTGGCATGGTGGACCTTGTCACAGTTTATTTTTCTTTACCGTTTTATCCCTACAGCATGAGGTGAACCACACAAACTGCCCCCCTCTCTCTCTTTCACCCACCCACACATACTTTAAACTGCAGCCATTCCAGGTTGAAATAATGCCGATTGTTTTAATTGCAGGTTGTGTAAAATTTTACTCACATGTCTACTAACCTTTTAAATCTATCTCTCTATCTATTTATCTGTTTATCTAATTATCTATCTATCTATCTCTATTTCTCTATCTCCTTTAAAAGCAAGGACAACTTTCATTTGATTCTCTCGAAGTGATGTATACTTTTTATGGTTCCAAAGACAATTTTGCACCATTTTCTTTTATTCTGCAGGAAAGGACCTGTCTTCCCGTAGTGAAACAGACCTTAACTGTATCTTTGGGAAAAGGGCGAGATCTGCCAGAGACCAAGAGCAGGTAAGATAATGAAATGAGTTTTATGAAGCAAAGTTAGGAAAAAAATTCTATATAACTTCACATTTGCATGAAGACGGCTCATCATAACATTTTCTTCCATTCATTGCACAATATTTATCAAACTGTAAGGTTTAATTTGATCAAAAGTCAAGACTAAAAAGATGGTTGGCCGTAATCTTAATCCAATGTACAACTTCTTTTTCTGCTTGGACAGTAGTTAATATCTAAATTGAATAGACCAGTCTCTGATCTTTCTTAACCCAGTAGAAGTCACAGAGGTGATGGCATACCTCTGGCCAGGTGGCTTGAGCTTATGTGTCCGTCTTGGTAATTGCAAGTGACCACTGGTGCTGATGTCCTCATGGGTCATTTTGCTATCATGTGATCCCTCTGGTTTGGCAGGGCCAAGTTTCTGTGCAGCCTCTGGCTGTAGATTAGCCATGTCACAGCACAGAGCTTTAACACTGCCAACAGGCCACTGATGGTGGCAAGAGCACCTAAATCCAGTTAAGGGATTTGCACTCTTACCCTTTCCTTCCCTTCTTCACACCCTCCTCCCCTTTTCTGTACTTGTGTCTCCGAGCGTCACATCAGGTGGTTAAGTGTGCCAGCAGGCATTATTAAAGAAAAATCCCAATTGTGGTGAGGTGTGCAGAAACCTGAAGTGATGACGCGTGCAAAAAAGTTATTTTTGCTTGTGGCAACGATGGTCGGTCACTTCAAACGTCACCTCGCCAGTTGACATTATGATATGTCTCATGCTTTTCAAAACGTAGCTCACAGGCTCAGGCAGTTGCAACTTCCGCTAAAATGCCAGCGAGGACCCTCCACTGATGCACAAATCCAACTTTATGAAATTCACCCTCTTATGGATAAATCCATGAAATATAATTGATGGGATCAGTTGATTTTTAAGTCCCACCCGCAGCTGCTTTGCTGGTGCAAAAACACTTGTAAATACATTAATACATAGTAAGTGTCCGATCGCTTTTTCAGCGTTATTACTGATATGAACATGATTAACAGATGACGATTAACATTTCTTTTTGCTTATCGTCCATGTTTCACTAACTGCAGGAAAAATAGGTGAAGCAAAAACCCACAAACCTTCACCACAGAAATATGTAATAAATAACTGCATAATGAATCTTCCTGTAGTAAAATGGGTCGTTGTCACAAGTTTAATCGACCTGATCCAGAGAGCCACAAAGACAATGATGCATCTCACTTTTGGACACCAGTGTGCAGAAAAAGCATCTTGCTGGCTTCCTGTATTTATCTCAAGCATTTGGCTTGAAGAAATTGGCATCTTAAAAATCCATAAATTGTACTACAATTAAAAAGGAAAAAACCCTTTCTATTCCCCCTGTAGGTGCTGAGCCATAACATCACAATGGCACATGCTCCCCAGCTGATTAACATTGGAAATGCAAGCTATACACACACCTTCATTTTCTCCCTAATCGTTTGGTTATGGGTTGTTATTTTTCAGCCAGGAGAGAGACCATTGACCAAATCGAAAACGCCACCAACAATTACAGCGGCTTCCCACGAGGCCTTCTGTTTAAACCCAGCAACATCTGAGGTTGCTGGGAAGAGGTGATTGACCAATCAAATGCTTTGCATTTATCCTTATCTGTAAGAGTGTCTATAACACTGACATTCGTATGACAATGATCTGTGCCTATTGGCACCTCCTGTTAGTGCTTTATTGTGTATAAAAACAACATATTCCCAGAGAGTTGTATTCCTTAACTCAGAGTTTTGGTTTGATTATTCCATATCAACATCCTGACGAGGTGAGGCCAAGAGCTGGACCAAATCTGGATGCACCTCCAGACCTGCCCTCCTTCCCCCTCATGAACCTCCCAGCACTTCACCCACCACCCACTGCTGCGTCTCCAGTCCACCAGTCCCCCCACTGCGGGTGTTTTCCTTCCTCCATAGTGATGTTTCCTGTACAGGCCTTATCGCTGCTCACAACGTTCCGTGAAACAGACAAGTGTGCGCGCACACAGACACACACGTGAACACACACACACACTGTTCCACAGGCCTCTTTTCATCAAAGGCACCAATGGATGTGTTTAAAAATAACATGTGAGACACGGTACAATATTAATTGGTTTAGTCTCCAAATTTTCTCTTTTATTTTAGTATCTTTCAGCCATGTTTAGATGTTAAATGGTAAATGGTAAATGGACTGTACTTGTATAGTGCTTTTCTAGTCACAGACCACTCAAAGCGCTTTACATGACAATTCTCATTCACCCATTCACACAGCACCTATATTGGAACATACTGGGTGCTTAGGAGTTAACATTCACACACATTCATACTTAAGTGAACTATATTTGATGATAAGAAGATTTTCAACAATGTCAAATATTTGTTTCAGACCAACTTTATTTAATCTGTGCAAAGCATCAGCTGAGTAAGGACTGTGTATTTTGTAGGGATTGGGAATCTCTTGTTTGATTACAATTAGGGATGGGACTTTTTGTTGACAAAAACACCGACATTCGACACATCCTCCACTCGACAAAAAAATAGTGTGTGGACATGTCGAGGAAATAAAATAAAATAAATAAAAATAAATAAAATACTTTTATTAAAACAAAAGCATGTTTTTTTCTAAACGGTATCCACTTGACCCTCATTCAACTTCACTCGCGATGGTGGGTCATCTCTCACTTCTGAATGTAACCTGAAATACTGCCACCGAGCCCAAGGCAGCCTTCGCCAAATCTTTTTTGGATCCACGCAAAAAACGCAAAAAAGTTTACGAAGAGGTTAAGGAAGCTGTGCACAAAAAGGTTAGAGATCTGCTGTCCGGGTCCACACAGTCTCAAGTGGAAAAAGGTGGATGCAATGGTTTCATTCTTCAGAGAGGAATATTTAAAAGAGTACACGGTCACATCTGAAGTCCTAGGAAGAGCGTGGTATTTGTTTAAAAGGATGCTGAATAAACATTTGAAACTGCGAAACAGTGATACAGCGATTCAATGTTTGCCATTATCTCAAGTTCAGTCAAAATGATTTTGATTCGATTTTATCTAGGATCCTGCCATCGATATGAAACGATATAAAGCAATATCATGAGTGATTGATCACAATTATTTCCATTCATCACAAAAAGCAACTGGATCATCATTTAACCTTTCTTTATTCCTGAACTCTGGCATTAACATTCAGTTTAAAAGAAAATATTTTCAAAATAAAAGTGTGTTTGATAACTGGTTACTCTATCGATTTTTGGCCGATGTTATGATTTTGTATTGGTATCATTGACTCATTGACCATATGATCGATGTAGATTGATGTATGTTCCCACCCCTTGTATATAAATCAGTGACCCCTGTGTCACCAACAGCTTAATATTATATTGTAAAGCCCGCAGAAATGAATGCCTTAAACCATTATTTACACACCTTTAAAAGTTAGGATTGTGGTGTAGCACCTGTCCATCTACTCGCTTCTGTTATCCATCACCCATCCCACGCTTGCAAGCCTCCTCCATCTCCTGCCTCCTCTTGTGGCTCTCAACACAATTACTCACTGCATGACAAATGACGGGCTCTCACAGCCGAGATATCAAAAAGCCCCGGCCACTTCTAAATGAAGGCACTTTGGCAGTCCTGTGCTCCCTGTGCTTATCTGCGGGTGAGCAGTGCCCCTGGCCGTCTTGCACTCCTTCCTCCCCCTTCTCCACCACCCCTGCTCTCCATGCCCTCCTCAGGGGGTTTAGTTAGGGGAGCCACATGGAGGGCCAGCCCGGCTTGATTTATCTCCCTTGCCCCTCTGCCCAGCCACTCAGGCAGGCCGAAAGAGCCGACGAGGCTCCAGCGGGCCTCCGCTCGAAAGCCCGGCATTAGCTGAAATAAACCATTCTGCCGCCCAGTGAAAAATGTCCTCTGATTGGCTAATTAATCAGTCAAAGGGGAGCGACGCGGCTTGTGACTTGAGGGACCCAAGCGGGCGACCGCAGAGGGCCTGCTGATAAATAGACTCCCCGCCGATTCATACATCAACAAAAGTTACTCATTTTTTAAAGCTGCCAGCTCGGATGAAAGGTGGAAACAAGCCGTAGTTTTATTTTTTCTCTTACATTTCTTTTTTTTTGTTTTCGTTTTGGGGTGGTGGGGCGGGGTCGCTGCAACAGACATATTTAAGTTTAGTCTCTTCTGCATTTTTAATTTTTATTCTGTTTTTTTTTTTAAACCGCTTTCTCATTTTTATGGCATTGTGACTTTAACAAAGCTTCACATTATGATGGACTGTGGTGTTTGAGTCTAAAGTAAATAAGTACAAGAGCTGTTCAATTTCTGTGTTTTTCTTTAATTTGGATGATAATTATCCTTTTCCCTCCCTCATGACTCATTTTGACTTAGTGCCATCAGTAAATTGAAATCTAAGTTTATCACTTTGACCTTTTTCAAAAAGGAGGAATAAAAAACGCACACTTCCACCTCGGCACTGTTTTTGGTTTTATGCTTGATGACCATAAACATGCAAGTAATTCCAACATCAGTCCGCTCGTTAGTCCCATACTCCCTTAAAGTGTCAGATAAGAAAAATAGTGGAGCATAAATTGGTGCAGGCAGTGTTTAGACATCTGAACCTCCAGTCAGACGGCGGGTATGGTGTGCTCCCGGGTCAGCGTGACCCCTGCGGCCTCTCCCACTCCCACTCTTGCTCAGACACAAAGGACGGAGGATCAAGCCTCATCGGCTGGCACCTGTTGCAAGTGTATGCTGCCCACGCGTCGTCCACATGAAGGATCGTGCGTCAGCGGGGTCTCCCCTGATACCAGCATCTTAAAGAATATGGAACAGGGAGGACACTGGTTGGGGGCTAGAGCATTTGGCAGATGCATCGCCATGGCGCCAGGGCGCTGATGGGTGGAGTCAAGTGGTGAATGTTTGCTGACAGAGCAGAGGCAAAATGTCGTTTCGGTACAAAAATTGTCTAAGCATTTTGTAGTTTAAAATTTCCTGTTAATGCCTATGAACAGTTTAACAATTAGTTTTTATTGAACCATTATTGTCAAACGCAGGCAGTTTGTTTTATGAGAAAGCAAAAGAGTCAATAACAACCAGATGGACTTTAAATTTCTAACTTATTAATCTTGGCTTATCTGCAGGTCAAGGGGTGAGGAAATGTTGCTTTGTGTAGTTTATGGTGTAAGCCAACAGATTTTCTTGATTCAGCCATGATGACGTTCATCTTTGTGTTGAGTTTCAGTTGCACTGTTTTCTATTATTAATTCTATGAATAGAAATGCAGCACAAATCCAAGATAAAGGTTTTGGTTATGTTGGCCATCAACTCTCAGCACTGATCTGTTGAAAGGGCCCGCCGGTGTAAACGTACATCGTTTGAATGGGCCACTGCTCTCATGAATCTACCGGGCTTATTGTGTTCCGACTCATTGTCAGATAAAATCTAATTGCCTCAATCAGAAGTGCTCCCTGTCCTCAGCACATTTGTTGACAGATACTTGCTTCTACCGTTGAAAATATCTAAATCTGCCAAGAACCCCCCCACCCACCCACCCACCCCCCAAAACTCCTGTAAAGACACACAGCACACATTTCCCATTTACCTCCCTGGCAGTTGTGTGGACTGCTCCCTCTTGGCAGTGCCAGCTCGCTGACACTTACAGATTAGTGGAGGACAGAATGAAGAAAGAGGGAGATGGGAGGGAAAAAGGTGTCTGTCTCTTAGTTACAGCCCTAAGCTACAATCTATGGGAACAGGATAATTACTGATGGCGGAGCTAAGTGCTTTCCAGCCTCTCTGCTGTTTACATTTGCAGTCGACCATTTAATCACTGACTCTTTAATAAATCACAGCTGGGGAAAATGATCCCAGCGTCTTCCCTTCTTTGGGTTGGGGTAGGGGACCCCAGTGTTGGTGAGGGGGCTGTTGTCGGCAAGTGTTGTAATGTTAAACAAGCACAGGGCAGTCATGCTGCATGCATAATGTTGTCTACATTTGTTATGATAAACGCTCTTGCACTGGGAACAAAGTGCAATATTTTTAGGCCTTTTTTTCTTGTTCAAACTAAATACAGCATATTTTTTTATAGCAAGTATATTGCTTTATGGTAATGCAAACAGTTGTAGGATAGGATTTAATAAACTTGGTAAGCATCGTTTAGTTATTACTATTTTGTGTGAACTGTATTTATATGGAAAAAGATGAGCATTTAAATGATATTATAGGTGGAAACTATACTTAAAATCATTTTGATGTTTGGCTGAAACATTTACTTATTTACGTGGAAGAAGGTATCAACCTGTTTTTCTGTCCGCCCACATCAGGGCCATGAAGGATGAGATGCCGGACTTGTGTTCTCATCAGGGAGAGACAGCTGGCTAATCAGGCCCTGATCCATAGACCTCGAATATCACCAAATTTATTATTGTGGCAGGACAATGAGGGCACTCTCGTGCAATTACAGACCCAACCAATATTGGTGAGAAATTATTGAAAAAATAGCAAATAATGCAAAGAGGCAGTTTTTAAGAAAATTAATGGGCAACTGCAGCCCTGTCTAATCCTAATTAACCAGATGTAACAAGACTGAAACAAAGAAACCACTTGCTTCCAACTTTCCATATTTACCAGTTCTAATAACTTATCAGTATACATTTTAGTCTCCAGGTTAGTGTTAAATTTAGCCAGTATTTTTTTCCTGAACATGCCATCACACCCAGAGGAGCAGTTATACACGTAATTGCAAACCTCGGTGAGATGGAGCATCCTCTCTTAAAGGTATAGTGTCTAACTAATTTGGCTTTTAATTTGGTTTTATTTACAAAATCAAGTATTACTTTCAAAATACGTATTTTATATTGGTCTAATCAGTCATATCCAAATGAAAATGTTATTTCTAAATGCAGAGGTGACGGAGTACACAACTGAAAGCTGTCATGTTGCATCGCCACATTTTAATACAGTAGCCGAAACGGGACAAACTTGTTAGCCCTGCACGTTTTAGCAGTGTTGGAGGAGGAGGACAAACACGCAGCTGACTGGAGAGGGGGGAAAAAAATAGTCAAGAAAAAAGAAAAAGGATTTATAACTAGGAGAAAACAAAAGTTTATATCAGCGTAGCTACCAGATGGAGATCATTCATTGAGTGGGAGGGATGCAAAACCGAAGGCGGTGGTTGCAACTTTCTACTGGATAAGTTAATTCAATCTAACAGTGAAGTTTATTTTGGCGTTGTTAGTTCAGTTTATCCTCTTGTTTCGTCGGATCATTTACTGTCACTTGCTTTATAAAACGGCAGAGATGCTAATGTGTTAGCCTACCGTGGAAAAGCTCTGTTGCTACGTTACAGCACAGGCTTTTCCTCTTGTAGCACCAACAGGCCCACTAACCGTGCTTTCTGTCTGCCTACACCTCTTCATCTTCCTCTTCACTACATCAGATCAGTTCACAAAAAAAAAAAAAAAAATTCATTAGCTGTTAGCAGTAGCATGGGGCCAGATACACAGAGGCGATAATAGTAACTTCTCAGCATCAGTAAAAAAATAAATAAAAGAAATGAATCGGTCTGTGCCTCATCACCTGACTGGACACTCCCAACTTGTACAAGATGTTGGCGTGTCCACATTCATGACTCTCCGCGGCTTCTATAGTGGCAGTGGTGTACTTAAACGGCTGGTTGTTAGCATTCAATTAATGTGCCGCTAGATGGGAGTAATTATTACATACTGGGGCTTTCATCTGGTTTGAGTTGAGAAGGAAGAACACAAAGGTGACACCTCTTTTGTTGTATTGCAAATTATGATAATTAAGAAAAAAAATGATCAATCACCTTACTGGTTCAATCAATGCCTCAGGACAATGGAGCAGCTAAAATACAAGTACTGATAGTCTGCACCAGAGGCACACAGTACCGGCTGAATCTTGAATTAAACAGTGAGTATTCAAAATCACTGAATCATATTAAAAAACCATCAAATGCCAAAGAAGATGGATAATCATAGAATGTCTCTTTCTGGACAGCTGCATATGATCCTTCTGAAAAATTTTATAAGTTAATCTGCTTGCTAGCTGTCAAAAATGTGGTTGGTGAAATCCATTTTTGTCCCAGAAGTTGGATTTATTTCAGTGGGAAGATGCACCTATCTGTGATCGGGATGAAGGAGAAGAGAAAAAGAATCTTTTCAATTATCAGGATGTGCAAAAAACAAGCAGTTGTGAAAACCTGAAAATGTCGGAGCAATGGAAATCAGGTGTACTTGTTTGCTCTGCAAAGCCATCAGAGTCAAACCGCCGAAAACTCAAAATTTGTGGGGAGGAGGAGAAGTTTTCCATGTACCCCAATGAACCTTTCCCATCATCTACCGCTGGCTTGATGGACTCTCTCGCTGAATATGTTGGCCTCTGTGTCTCGGTACCTTGGCACATGCCTTGCCATTGGCTACATTAGCGGGGAGAAATGGAACTGGAGTGTCTTGAAGGAGGCGGCCTGTTGAATGTCTTCCCACCCTCTCCTTTTCTCTGGGACCCTCTGTGGACCCTCCCTGTGTTCCCTGCCCAGCTTCAGCCCCCGCCAGGGGAGAGAGCAGAGCAGGAAGGGCCCGATAGCCAGCTAGACCGCTCCTCTGCTGAAGCAGCCTTATCTCAGAGCTGCACACAGCGCGTTGAGCGCATCCTTTTCCTGAGGTTCTGCGTCTGGGAGGAGAGGAGGAGGAGGTGGTGGTGTAGGAGGAGGAGAACATGTACACACTGCCTGATATAGGTGTGTTCCCCAGCCCTGCAGTCCCAGCTCTTGTGCCATTCTCCTTTAGTTCCAGTAATTATGTAAACAGATTTTCCTAATTTGTTGAGTCCCTTAGAGAAGTAAGCGGACGTTTACCGTAGCAAACTATTTTTCACTGCAAAAAATAAATACTTGATTCTCAATGCAAATTTATGTTTAGTTAAAACTTTTGGTTTTATTAACTTTTTGCTGAAGCTGAAGCGCCTTGTTGTTGTTCCGGATGTGTTGTCCTTCTGTAACCAGTATGAGATGATGCGGCCTCGCATAGTTGGACGTATCTCCGCCGTGATGGAAGAACATCTGCTTTACAGATATGCTGAAGTAGGAAAATACTGTAATTATTTAAAATTAAAAAAAAAAAGCTTAATCTTTCTTTGATGGTGCTATTTCCAAGTACAGTGTTGATGGAACAAGGTGTAGATTACAAACTTTTTTTTTTTTTGTTATTTTGGTGGAAGATGGAGGACACACATTTTTCCTTGTGGTCCACCAATATTCCTTCTAAAGGTGAAACACGCAGAGTGATGACCTTTCAATTTATTTATTGTTCATTGCTAACTCACAAAGTGAAAAGACATGGCTGGAAATTTAAAGGTTGGTGTTTTTATTTAGTTTTCATATTGTGAGTTTTGTGAGTTTTGTTTTGCTTCATACACAAGACCACATGACGCACCATAGATATGACCGATAACGGAGTTGGGAAAGGAAGACACGGCTGGAAATTGAGAAACATCTCAAACTGCGACGTAGTTTCTTTCTTACATGTTGCCCAGGGAGATCTCCAGGGCTGCCAGGAGTGCTGACTGGATCTGTGTGTGTTTACATCCACACTAAGTGTGTGTCCAGCCTGTGCTCAGCACAGCACTTCTCTTGCTGTTGGATCAGAGTCTAATGGAGATCCCCAGGCAGTGAGGAAGAACCACATACCAAGCTCAAGCCACCTTTCCCTGATGATGAAGAAGATGTTTCTCTCTGTCACTCTCCCCTCTTTCTTCCCTCGTTCATTCACCCTCTCCTTCTCCTGAGAGTAATTTCACAGGCAGTTCTAAAGTGGCCCCCAGCCATCTTCCCAAATCCCAGTTACATGTTATTTGGCGCTGTCAGCTCTAAGCCCCATCTCCACTCTCCCAAGCAGAGAGGATGCCATTGTGCGGTAACGGGGAGTATAGATTTTCTCTGGGAGGTTGGAAAGTTTTGTTTAATGGCACCTCACCTGAAGGACCTTATCCTCCTTGTTAGAAGTTGTGGTTATTTCCAGTCGAGGTCTCGGACCATGAAAAACTTTTCAGTCCCGGTTCAGCTTCACTTAAATTAACTATGATTATTCTCTTCTTGGGAACGTACGTTTTGTTTTAGCTTGTATGATCTAAGCTACACTTTAAAAGATGATATGCAACCAAATATAAAGCCTCTTCATGAGCACTGTATACCTGCATTAGCACAAGCCAGAGATGAAGTTCATCACTCTGTATTTCTCCTCTGGATCTGCATTGTTTAACATGGTCATCAGTCTGTCTCAGCGCTGATGCTCATGCATTATAAAAGCTTTAGGGCCAAACCAGGAGGAGATTCCACACAACTGTGTTTTCAATTTATCTCTAATCTTTAGGGTTTGAAAAGTGCCATCCACCCCAGCATCTGAGATAATACACAGAGCGGCAGTATTGTTTAGTGTGACTCTAGAGGAGCTTCTGTATTCTTCTGGACAAATCATTATGCATTGAGTAGGCCATTAGGAAAATGAAGACGAATGGGTCACAGGGGTGAGGTGACAAATTGTTCATGGAGTGGAGTTAAACCAGGACTGGGTTGTACCTAACAGTTTTAAAGTTGGCCTTGTTTTAACCTATACCTTTTTAAGGTGCAGTAAAGATTGGGAGCAGACTTATGAGTTTAAATTGTCAATCATGAAACCCCGTATGTCGTCTCAAATGAGAATATTTCTTTGACACCAGGAAAAAAATTAGAATTTTTTAAGACAATTACTCAAAAGTTGCAGTACATTGTATATATTTCTATTCTCCGTGAGTTTTAGTAAAAGTTTGACTGAGATTAATATGTATATGTATTTATATTTAGTCTCATTAAACTATAGTCTCGTTGCTGTGTTACCTCTGTACTTTGTCGACCCTAACTGCGCCTGAATGTGCAACTTGGTGCATCTTTGTGAGGGTTTTGTAGGAAACAAGTATCATATGTTGTCCCCAACTTTTGACATTTACCATTTCAGTTCAGTTATCCATTCCAGTGGGAAATTAGCTCTCCAAGTGTTTATCATGTTTCAGCTGCATGTGGCGTGACCAGTGAGGAACCGTTAAAGAGAGGTGTCAGTAGCTGACTGTGCAAAGAAACACTGCTGGATGTGTGGAGCTTCATGTAATAAATGGATAAATGTCAGAAATGTGACAGTAAAGCCGACACTGCTTATTTTAAAGCTTTAACATCCATTGTTACCTCAACATCCTATTTTGGGTTTATCACTCTGTTATGTTGAAGTCTTTTCAAGGTGATTGTCAGCCACTTAAGCTCCCTGGTATGACATTGTGTCTTATCCTGTGCTCAGTAAATGCCGCATAAAAGCCTGAACATCTTCTCTTTGTGTTTTTCTGGTCTAGGAGAGCAACAGCAGTGATTCTCAGGGTGAGACCGAAGCGAGTCCAGCTCCCGCTGCTTCTGAACTGGATGCAGAGTCCATCACCAAGACTGTGACTAGTACTCTGACCATGCAGGAGTATTTTGCGCAGCGAATGGCGCAGCTGAAGAAGGCTCGAGGAGCTCCATCTTCAGTGGAGGCAGAATCTACAGAAACATCAAGGCCAGCTGAGGAGCTCGGTCCAGTCCACAGGTGCAACGATGATACTGAAGAGACGAAAAGGAAAAAGAAGAAAAACAAGAAGCACAAAGAACCTGCAGAGGAGGTGGAAGTGATGGAAGAGAAGTGCAGCACTCCCACTGCAGTAAATGACAAAGAACACCAGGAGAAAGAGTGTTTAAGGAAGAAAAAGAAGAAGAGGAAAATGGCTGAAAAAAATAATGATGGAAATGAGGACTGTAGCGCTTCACTTGGTTTGGAGCAGAACTGCGAAGAACTGCCTCCCCCTAAGAAGAAGAAACTTAAAAAACAAAAACAAAATGAGCTGTTAAATGGACACCACCCAGCTGAGAATGAAGCTGAAGAGTCGGAGCTTTCTCAGAACAAGGAGAGCCACAGAGAGGACGACAGTGTAGTACAAGAGGAGAGGGACGTGGTGAGGAAGAAGTCTAAAAAGAAGAAAAGAAAGACAGAAGATCAAGAATAAGTTGAATTCCATGGCCGGGTGAAATCCTTCATGTTTTCAGATGACTTCATGTTCCTGTTTTTAATTCACACTTGCAGGGCCAGTTACATGAACCTGGAAAATGCCCATACAAGCTACTCTGTTGTGACATTGACATCCTTCTTTAGTCTGTTTGTCTATCAGTTTTTTTTATCTGGATGTCTCCACAGCATCCAAACTTTGATATAGAAATCAGCAACTGATGTGATCTGACCAGTTTTTCACAGAATTTAAAAAGGATAAAAAATTGACACATTTTTTTTCTCTATTTTTTTCTGATATATCAGTGACTAAAAGTAAGTTTCTTCTTTTTTTAAGCAACGCTACTTGGTTTATATGCATTACTATTTGAGCAAAATTTCATTGAATCTTTTACCGAGATAATGAATTATGCATCTCTGTTTTCATTGTTAAAAAAAGCTGAAGCAAACAGAAATTATTGTATATTTAATGTGATATACACAAATTGACAGGTGAAAAGTGATGTTCTAACAATGCCAACACTTTTATGACATCTTTGAATCAGGAAGTGTTTTGGCCACATGAACCCTTTTTTTAAAATAAATATATCATTGTTCAATTTTGTTCATGTTTCCTCAATAGACTGAATGAAATGGAGATGAAAGGAAAATACAGGAGCAGTGAGAATAAAGTAAAAAAGTGAGTTTAACAATTAAATAAACAAGCTGATTGCCCATAGAGGTAATCTAAAAATGCAACAAGAAAATCAACAGAATTTCACACATCTGTTATCACAAACGTCACACCTTTCCATTTGAAGGTGTGACGCTTGTTGTGAAATGATCTGTAACATTACTAGTGAACTTGTAACGAGACTTTCTGGTTCAGCAGTTTGGTGTGAGTCAAAGGAGGAAAAGGAGCACTATTTTCCTCTATCATGAGGATGTTTGGAAATGCAGTGAAAGTTACAAGTGCACACACCAATGTTAAAATACTAGTTTCTGTTTATTTAAATGAAACCACAGTAAATCATATTACAACTTTTTCTTCTTTTTAATGTGATCTATAATTTGTCAAATTTGGGGGAAAAAAGAGAATGTATAACTACTGGTTGCACACAGATGGTGGATATTTTAGACCTTGACCTTTCAGTCTGACTGGACCGTTGAAAAACTGGGTAGGCTTTCATACCAATTGGTTAATTGGTTTGAATCCTATATAAAAGATTGGCACTATTCATGTCTTGAACAAACTAAAATAACCTGTGGAGTTCCTCAAGGCTCAATCCTGTTCAACATCTACATGTTCCCACTCACTGGAATTCAGGTAAACAAAATATGTACAATAACTATGCTATGATACACAAATCTACGTAACCATCTTGCCAGGAGACTAGAGCCTGAGCCAATCACTGATATGTTAAGAGTCTGATTGTGTCAGAACTTTCTTCAGCTAAATGAAGACAAAACTGAAATCATTGTTTTTAGAGCCAAACAAGGGTTAAAATTCTACAATCAGCTTTGGACGGCTAAGTTAGAAACCACAGTAACACTGTCCTTACAGGTCTCTGTAAAGTCCATCAGACAGCTGCAGTTAGTCCAAAATGCTGCTGCTGCAGTCCTCACTAAGATAAGAAAATGGATCATAAAACACCAGTCCTCAGATCTTTACACTGGCTTCCTGTATGTCAAATAATCAACTTCTAAATCCTGCTGTTAGTTTACAAAGCACTGGGCCAAAATAAGTTGAGGATCTTATAGTTGGTTAGGAACCAACCAGATCCTTCAGGTCATCGGGATCGGGTCTACTTTCAGTTTCCGGAGTCAAAACTAAACATGGAGAGGCAGCTTTCAGGTTTTATGCTCCTCACATGTAGAACAAACTCCAAGAAAGCTGCAGGTCTGCTGCTGAAACTCAGTGTTAAAGCAGTTAAAACCTTTTTTCAGATTTTTGCCTTTCATCAGAACATCATTCTTTGTTTATCACATGGTGTTAGCAGGACTGAGGATTAACTTTTCTGATTACCAGCTAATGTAGCCGGCAGATTCCTTGTTGGTTTGCAGGCAAACAGGCAAATTGACTGTAATTCTGTAACAAAACAAAAATAACAGCTAGTACTTTATAGTTTTCATGAAAACTCAAAGGAACTAACTTAGAGGGGAAATTAGACATCAAACAACCTTATGTCCCACTTCACACATCACTGCTTAAATGTTGCAATGACCTACAGACTCCAGAATTAAACAGGAACACATATCTCAGATCCCCAGGATATGCATGGCTGTAAGCGTATTAACTGACCCGGAATCGGCTCTTACAGCTTCAGTTTGATGAACAAGATTTATAAGTGGCTCCAAACCAGCAAATCTCTGAACTGTCACCATTGGTTAACAGGTTTTACCATTGCATTAAACTGGATAGCACCATTCCATGTGCCAATGAGATTTCAGTATTGAACCTGGCAGTTGTGCGTAATGGCATGTAAATTGCAGCACTCATGCCAAAGTAAGCGTACAGCCAGTCTATTATTATAATAAAATAGTGTTCATTGGAAAGTTTCTTTATTCATAACTCTCCAACTTGACCAGTGAGTTTACATGTAGGCAAATTGATATTTAACTTTCAACTGGTGGAAGGCTTCACTTAGACCACTGGGTGTTAGATGTGTGGTTAAAGTTGTTGCCTGGCTCCAAAAAACAAACAAACCTGAGAAACCTCCACCATGTTTTACTGTTGCCGCAATGTTTTTTTAAGGACTTCCTTTTGTTGCCCATAAGCCTGTCTGCTTTTGAGCAACTGAAGGAAGTCCAAATAGCTCTTATTATTCCAGAACAAGCGTTGCTATCTATTGAATGGCAACAAAGTCTGTTGTTTGTGTGGTGGTGGGGTTTTTTCTTATGACAATTGGAAAATTGTATGTGTAAATTGCTGTATATTTTGTGTTTAATCAAAAAAATAACTGGAAAAAAAAAGTTGCAGTTGCGAAAATTCTCCTCAATATGATGAGACAAGCCCCTTTTCAGACCTTGGTAACCAGGTGTTATTCACACTGAATGATGAACAGCAGGTCCCACCCACACTGGTTAACACATGTGACAGTAGAAAAAAAAACATGAGGAGTATGAACATGCATGAACAGGCTTTTAACTCCAACTTCTATCAAAGTATGTTCTCAAACATTTGCCATATTGACTGAGCTCCACCTATTTCTCCTCAGTCAGCTCTCAATCAGCTATTTAGACTTTCACTGACCGTACATCAGTATGGCCCCTGTAAGAACGGCAAGAGGAAGTGCAGCCCTATATATCACCGATATGCCTGCACCACACAATCTGTGGCTTCAGGTGCCGTATCCTGTTCCTGTGCGGGGTAAAGTAGAGCTGACACTTCACTTTGACAAGTGGGGAGGCACAACCCCACCAAGAGATGCATATTAGGCTGCAACTTAAGCTCCATGTTACATGTGAATCGGATGATCAAAATTGAATATTCCTCTAGTTTGTTGTCAGGCTACATACTCCTTTCTCCAGTAATATTACAGATAAGATCTGACCTGTGATGTGTGGCTATATTTGAGTAGTTTGAGAGTGTGAGGGAGTGTGAGCTACTCCATGCCTGCAGCCCCAGAGTATCCTGTCAACAGGAACTCATGGATTTGATACGCACCCGCTTCTGGCCACAGAAGGAAACTGATTTGTTCGTGTGTGTGGAAGTTTTATTGCTTTGGTCAGTCACGTTCAGAAACTGATCTGGATTCAAACTGCTGAGAATGATATGACGAGGAAATGATAAGGAAAGATTTTCAGGGTAATGTTGTGCTTTTCTTGGCAGGGAAATGCTATGACAACCACCTGAAGGGCAATGGAAATCTCAAAATGCCACTTAGACAGTGCAGTTTTTTTTCTTCTGTGTGGTCATGAATAGACTGCAAAACCAGTTTGGTAAGTTTGTCCTGCAAAGTTTTCATTGTTGACTTGAAAAAGAACTGATGTTGCAAAAACTCTTTTACCCCCCCCCCCCCCCTTTTTTTTTACAACCTTAAATTATACCTGTAAAAACACATCATCTGTAAGTCCATTACCTATTTTATCATTTACATATAATATACTTTCATAAAAAGATAATAAATCTACAGTAATCTTAGCGCTGTCAAAAATGCAGTTACAGCCCTGCATCAAACCACACCTGAATCGCAGCTGGATGCAGACTGGAGGTGATGGACTGTGGTTTAACACGTCTGTCGATCAAGTGTTGATATTGAGTCACTCATGTGGAGTTTGGTGGAGCATTTTTCCCTGTTTGCTAGTTTTAATCTAGAAAGCAGGAGAGCACTTTTTGAAGAGTTTAGATATGAAAACAGTTCAGAGAGTTTCTGTTTCACGCAGAAGCTTCACATCGATAGTTCTGTGTGATCAATGTCACCAATGAGGGCGACCAATTAAACCAAGGTACTGTACATCCTGACTAAGATGGGAAAATGAAAAAAAAAAAAACAGGCTTTGATATGAATAGTCTAAATGGATCCATTTTCTATTCCAGCTGGACCAGATGGTGTTTTTGTTCTTATTCTCCATATAAATTCCAGGGCAGACATTAGACAAGAGATATGACATGTTTATAGGAAAAACATGCCGGTCAGATCAGGTCAGATATGTGAACATTTACTTATGAAGCCAATTTATTTAATCAATGATTATGATAAGAGTTAAATGTAATGAAAGTCTAATAACAGGGAAGCACTTAAACGTTATCAAACTATTCTAATTGTTAACATGAATGTTTTAACAAATTCTTTGTAAATATTCAACCACACTTAGCAGCAGTTATTACCAATTTAGCAGGTTCTATGGCGAGTATGGAGGATTGGGTTGATTGGAATTATAACTCTATGATCTTTTCCCCTGTGGATGAAAAAGAAGTTTGTGATATTTGTGTGAATTGTATAGGTAAAACATCAACAGATTGCAATGACATTGATATGAGTATTGTGAAAAAGGTTACAAAAGGAATTTCAAAGCCATTAACATACATCTGCAACTTCTCATTTCAAACTGTTAAGGTTCCTGATAAAAAGAAAATATCAAAAAGTTATACCTCTGTACAAAACTGGGAATATACAGCATTTTATAAATTATAGACCTGTCTCAATTCTGCCACAGTTCTCTAAAATTCTAGAAACTTTTTTACAGGAACATTGAATATGTTTATAGACAAATATATTTTACTCACATTTATTCAATATGGCTTTAGAAGAAATTGATTAACATCAATGGCAATAATGGATGCTGTTGAGGAAATAAAAGCAAGCGACCATAAACAGCATGCACTTGAACGCTTTGCAGATCTGAAAACAGCCTCTGACACTATGAATCATATGATATTACACTCCACAAACTTGAGAGGTGGGGCATTAGGGGAATAGTTCTGTGACGGAGTTAGAAGCTATTAAGTGGTGTGGCTCCATGTCTTCATGTTTGAACATTGCTTGTGGTGTCCGCCTGGGGTCAGTGTTGGGAGCAAAATTGTTCACTTTTCATATTAATGATATATGTAATGTTTCAAATAACTGAAATTGGTATTATTTGCAGATGATACAAATATTGCATATTGGATACAAATATCACAGAACTGAAGTAAAACTAAGTTTATGTTATTTGGTCGATAGGATGTGGATGCAAGGGTACAGATTTACTGAGATGGGGAAAACAGAAAGAGTTCATGAAATCAAATTTCTTGGTATCGCCATGAAACCACAATGAAACCAGGCCAAACGTCAACACCTCAGCCAGCAGAAGACCAACCCTGGTAACATCTACTTTCCATCTTCATATCAGCCAGGAACAGCTTATCTATCTGTCTTCAGCAGGATCTTCTCATCAGAGAGAATACTCCCTCCACTGAGCCGGTGGGGTTAACCTCTCCTGCAGAAGAAGTGACCTGCCTCCTTCTTCTTAAAGCACGCATCTCAACATCACTGAAACCAAACTCGACAAAGATGCTGCACAAAAGGACACCTTTCCAGAATTCTTCCTTCCTTCACCAAAGACCATCATCCCCAAGGGACTGCGCTAAAAAAGACATTCTGAGCTTAGCTAAGCATGATCAACTGTGCTTATTCATGGTTTCTTTCATTTGTCCTTCAAGTTTGTGTTGTTGGATTATCAAGGTTATTTTAGACTAGTTACGCTACGTTAAGAACTGCCTCACATGCTAAACTTTTATAGCCTTGATTGCATTCACAACTCTCCCTCTTTTCACTCTTTCATTTACACACACGCACACACACACAACCACACACACACACACACAACCACACACACACACACACACACACAGACACACACACACACACACACTCACGCGCACACACACACACACACACACACACACACAACC
>JAVQJG010191016.1:0-33193 GCA_036024015.1 Craterocephalus amniculus | reverse complement strand
CTTTATTTTGTTGTAGTGGAAAATTCCTTAAAAACAGAAGCTGTGCCAAACAGGAGCTTTAAGGATGAATTATCACTGCTTACTCTTACTAAAGCTAGAAAGCTAAATCATTTAAGTGTTACATTTTATACCATGGTCTGGGCGAATACTCGATTCTGATTGGCTGCAGGGTGTCGGATTAAAAAGTGATAACCGTCACCAGTTTAAAATAAGTTCTGGTCAAAGCCTAATAGTTCTAAATCACTGCGCTGGTTCTAACGGTTATTGGTAACCGTGGCAACAGAAATGTTTACCAACCGGCAGACACAGAGCAGAAAGAATATCTGGACACTGGTCCACATTTACTTCGCGTCGCGTCGGACGGTTCACGCCTCCGCGTCGTCCGTTTATTTCTGATAATGGTCACCTCGTCGGGCATTATCCCTTACTTAAAAGGTTTCTCTCAGATCTGAAGTGTACTTTTTCCCCACAAACTAATAAGTTACCAACTTGGTTGCTAAAAGTTTTGCTCATATTTTACATGTAAAAACTCTTCTGCCTCCCGCAGACTCCTGCTGAGAATCCTTCGGCAGCAGCAGTCCTCCTTCGTGTTGCAGCGTACTGAAAAAGTCCTGCAGAAGACTGAGGAGGCGTTGCAGCGGCTAAATCCTAAAGAAATAACACTGCAGGCTCTAACTGAGGTGAACACACACTTTTTTCTTTCTCCTTTAAACACACAAGGTTTGAAGTCCAAGGAGTTTAAAGTCACATCTCTTTTCCCAGGTGATGTCAGACGACCTGATCCCAGAGAAGATGAGGGAGGACTTCCAGGACGGGGAGAGTCTGGCCAGCGTGTGTCTGCAGAGCTTCAGAGAGCGCTGGTGGAACAGGATCTTACTGATCGGCCTGCTGCAGACGGATCGGGTACAGAGCGCTTAGGACCGGATATGGATGATGACAGAAGAACGAGATTTCAAACAAAATTATTCTGAAAATAGTTGTAGTCTTAAAGGTTTATGTATGAAACAGTCAGAGGTGGGAGTTTTCGCTCAGCAGTATTTTTCATCAAACTAAAGAACAGGGATTGAGACTGTGGCGATTGTACATGCATGAAATTCATTTATGTCACCCAGTGAGATATAATGCACGTCTGCTTCTGTTCTGCCTTTTAATAGAAAACAATTGAGATTTTTTTTAATTTCCATTGTTTACATCAAATGAAACAAATGCCTTAACATGTTCACAGATCAATAAAGTTTTATTTTTATGTACATGTGCATTATTTTTTAAATAACTGAGATGAAGGGGTCATTGTGAGGTTGACAAGAAGCAGTTGGATCCATTTCACCAGAACGAGGTGTGTTAAAGCAGGGAAACAATAAAAACCTGCAGGGTTGGGGCCGTGGAGGACCCCTGAACACCTCCACCGTGTGCAAACAGCCCTCAGATGTGTGATCTGTTTAGATGAATGTCTCTGAAGCTTGCTGTGTGTCCTTCATTCATGCTCTTGCTTCTTCCCAGTGATGTCTTCATGCTGCTCTGAGGGCTCCTCCAGCCCTGCTGTCCCTTCCCGGCGGTGCCGCTGAAAGAGTTGAAGCGAGCCAGCACTCTGGGCCCTGCAGCCTGCTGGTTTTGGGAGATCCAGTTTGGTCTCGGTGGAAAATTCACCTGCTGGTAGGTGATGGGCTGCAGATGCATCTTGGCTCTTGCACCCGGCAGAAACATCCTGGAGTCTGGCAGCAGCCGAGGGCTGAGAAGAGCACCGGCACCCATTCCTGTGGGGGAATGTGAGAAAGCCGTGTTGAGATGTGGGTGGAGCAGCAGGTGGAGATGCTTCGGGGTCTGATCTAGCCTGCCTGGTTCTAGGAAGGAGACTTTGGTTTGCAGCCCTGATGATTGTCCTCTGGAGCTGCTGAAAGGGAACTGAGGGCCGTTTATCGCTCGTGTTTGCTGTGAGGGTGAAAAGAGGACGCTAGGATTATCAGATGGAAGCTCTGCCTTCGGTTGGGAGTAACTCCATTTTCCTCTCTGTGTGTCTGAAGCAAACCCTAAAGGCTTCACTGCGCTCTGCATCTGCTGAGAGGAAAGGCTCCCACTGCCCACATCCGGGCGATCCGGAGTCATCAGAGCTGAGTGATAATTCACAGTGCTGTGGTGTCCATGTGCCGGGGAAGCAGCAGGCATCGGACTCAGTTTCTGGTCCCTCAGGGTTTTCTCAGGTGGGGGGGTGATAGTAGCATTCGCTAGCTGAGACTGAACCTCTGAGATGAACGTGTGACCCTGGGGGCTCGAGACACTTTGTATCTGGTCTTGCTTCTTCTGTAAAGGTTGCAGATTTGTGCTGACAGCTCCCACTGTGTGCTGTGGCGTTTCACACTCTGCTCCCCGTTCAGCCAAAGGCCTCTGAAACGGTGGAGGTTTTCTCTCTGCTGTCTCCACAGACCGATCTCCACCTTCTCTGCGCTCCAACTGTGGGTCACAGAAAGCATTAGTTTCTGCATTTTCAGCCTCTTCATTCCAAGTCCATAGTGACAAAGTTTTTGGCTGGTTGGGTTTCTTCTTACTAACAACACTGTCTGTGTTCTGAGTTTTATGTGATGAGGAGTAAAGACAGAGAGTCTGCGGCAGACTGATGAAAGACACAAAGCCGACGACGGGCTTAGAGCTGGAGTGGAGTCTGTGCAACTCCTGATGGAAAGGTGTGACTGAGTTTCCCTTTATGAGGACAGCAACGCTCCGATGGACCTGCCATGACAGCCAGGTGAAACTAAAGGGACGACACACACAGTTAAACACAGTTAGTAATCATAAAATAGAGAAGTAAGAAGAGAGGAGATCTGGGAAACAAGCACACCTTTACGGATTTACATACGAAGAAATCTGCTCCTCACCAGTTTAAAATACAAGTTCAGATGAACAACATATGTCATTAATATAATCTGTTTTGATAACTATTGGCTATAAGGTCTGTTTAGGAAAAACACCTCCTCCCAAGCAATTAATTATCTAAGTGTTACATTAACAGTACACAGATGAGGATGCAGTCTGTGTCTAACCTTATTAAGTACTGAAACTTGTCAGAGTGTTTCAATAATGTCAGATTTTTTCATATCAGTCTTATAAAATGTGGTAAAACAAGCCTTATTTAAATGCCAGAATAATTAAAACCTCTTTTATTATCAAGTTTGAGCCTGGATGAAAATGAACTAAAACATTTACTTCAGTTATTTTACATGAACATGCACGTCCAAAGCCAGTAAACCCGGGCTGAAAACTTCGCTGCAGCACTGCTCAAACCTGTTCACATGAAGATCATGTCAAACCTGCTCTATAGGACAGATAAATGTTTGCAATGAATTTCAACATCTGAGGCCTGCAGAGACCAGCAATCTGCTGAAGCGTTTGTTTTTATGAAGGTGATGATCAAATAGTCAGGTGCTATGCATCCTATTAGATCCTGTGACAGCAGTAAGGCAGAGAAGCAAACATGATTCCCATCTGTAGGTTTGTTTGGCCCATGTTTGACCTGACCTACAATACTGACTTCATGTAGTGTAGCTGCCAAAACGCAGCCAAACCACCACTCCATGTGGTCCACGAAGAACCCGTCCAGCACGGCTCCTCATATTCAGACGACTGTCCTGACATCTGGAACACATTTACTCCACAGGACACCTGCCACTGCTGTAACTGAGCCATAAATACCAAAACTAACCTGGATTAGGCCCAAGCACGTCTGCTATTTGGGAGTGTACTTGTTTGTTCAAACACTGATGTGTTTTGGCTCAGTGTTATTAAAAACAAGGGTACAATGGATTGTTGTCAGATTATTTTTACTTCCTGATACCTACGCCTACATCGTTGGAGGTTTTTCATGCAACAGTGTTAGATATACTGATAAATAATACTTCATGAATGTGTGCTTACACGGAGTGTGGTTTATGTAAATTTGCGTGTTTGCACCTGTATGAGCCAGTCAGCACCTCCGTCCAGTCAGTGGTGATAAAACTCTCAGTAATCTGACCTTTCAGCTTCCTGCCCGTCTTGGCACAGTACGTCTGTCCACGGACGCTTCGTACCGACAGCTTCTGTACACACAACACAAAAACGCTCTGGTTAATTATTAAAAGTCTTTATTTTTTGCCCTGAGGAAGCGGATGCTTGGTTGTGCTCTGCTGCATTTACAGAAACCCCCTGGATTTCTACACACTGGCTGTTTGTTTCATTATGACGATGCAAAAAAAAAAAAGGGAAATGAAAAGACTCACGGGGAAATTTTTGCTGTCGAGTTTGAGGTCCTGCCACATGTTAACAAACAGGTTGAGGTTGAGATGATCCAGCAGCAGATACACAGACACGTTTCTCTTCTTGCTCGCCTCCAGAAGGTCACAAAGCAGCTCTGCATCACTGAAGCTGTCCATCACAATGGCTACGGCCTAAACACAGACACATACTGCCAGTCATAAATCATAAAAAAGTGAATTCTTACATTTCTGCAGCTCTGAAACGTATAACACACCATCGTAGCCTTTCTGATGAACTGTCTGACCAGGTCTCTCATGCCCGCTGCTCTGCTCTCAGAATGGAAAAAAACCTCAACGTTGGGATCGTCCAGGACAGGATCAGTCAATTTCACATCTGCAGGGACAAGAGTCATTTAGAAAAAGGCATCAATCTAGATTTCCCAGCTCTGAGTAACCATTTCCACTCCTGCAGCACCTCTGTGGCCACTCTGGTCCAGTTCTTCCACAGTGGAGTCACTGTTCATTGAGCAGCGGGAGTTTGACTCGCAGCCAGCAGATAAACTCTCAAACTCTTTGTCCTCATCATCCGTTGCATACGTATCATCTGCGTAAACCACAAAGCTGTATAAATCTTTGATGAATTACAAACAGTTTAATGCATGAGCACAGCAGGTTGAAGGGAACAGATTATAGGAAAGTTCTGAATTTAAATATGTAAATGTTTACAACCTGTGTTGGCTTCACATCCATTTTCCAGGATGTAATTCTTCTCCATGTTGGACAGAAAATCCACTTCTCCCTCTGCTTTCAGTGCCTCATGGTATCCCTCCAAGCCCTGGCTGAGCAGGTGGTCCACGGCCAGCCGGGTGCTCTCATTGTGGCTCAGGTCTAACCTGGATCCGCCGGGTCTGAAGTAGTCGTAAGAAAAAGAAGGGATGCGGAGATCCTGAACCCGTCGCCTTACTTTCCCCAGAGGTTTAGAGCTCCTTGACCACACTACAGAAATACTGTTGGATGCATCCATGGTAGACCTAGGAGAAAATGATGCAAAAAGCCTGAAACCTGAATGTTGCCGTCACAAAAAATGAGTTTAACTACAAACAGGGCGATGTTGCAGCTCTGTATGATCAAAAAAAGAGAAAGAAAGGAAGCGAGAGAGCGGTCGGTCCATCTCTGTTCATAGCGAGGCGCTGTCTTCTCACATGATGAGGGGTGACAGGTGAGAAGCGAAGAAATGTTCCTGCTCTTTGCTTACGACAGCAAACCTTTCAGCATGTTCTTCAGAGTGTAAAGAACAAAAAACACACAGCAAAGTATGACTTGGAAAATGAAAAGCTTAAAACTCATTCAAGCAGTTGAAATGCTCATGACAGCCTGGAAATGCAACGAGTCACTAAGACTATTTTGGCTCTGAGACATATTTCTGTGTTACTCGTAGGCACATACTTAGTGTTTTTGTTCATTAAACAGGCCGGTGATGATGCAGCTTTATGCAGTGTGGCTCATTTTGCAGTTATTTTTTCAGAACCAGTCATCGGATGAGACGGGTGGATGGGCAGAGGCGGATGAGTGACAGGACTGCGGATGGCTGTCACCTCAGCTCTCGTCAAATAACACTTGGATGCATACTGGACAAAAAAACAGCAGACACACCCAGAGCGGTGAGGAGCACAAGTCCGGGTTCGCTTCACAGCGTTTTTACTTTCATGGCCCTCAGCCGATGTTCTCTCGACTATTTCTTAATGTGCTGCAAACGGAAATCTTCAAACCTTCTATACGTTTACACCTTTCTCTTTAGTTACTCTGATTTATAAAGGCCTAATCTGATGCACTGATTATTATCTTTTAGTTTAGTCCTCCCATCTGAAAGGATCCCAATCATATGACTGAGACAAATCAGCCAGAAATAAAAAGTCTGTTGGCTCCAACCCTCTATGCCTTTGGTTACTTTCAGTGCTGCAGAAATTTCCATTTATCATCCCATAGATCTGTGCTCTTTACCTGGCTGCTCAGTTTACACGCTGACACACATCCTCATATGTTAGACCTTATAAATACAGGTCAATTTCCTGAATATGTCCAGTGCATTACGCACAAGTCCAGTGAAGCTGTACCACTGACAGGATGCACCAGAGCCAGCTGGGAGTGTCATCATGACATATGTCCTGATTTACACATGAAAATTAGTTATTTATCAATTATATCAGAATGTATTCATAAAAAAAAAGGTCAATCAGGATTTTTCAATTTATTTGATCCAAAACAAGTTTTAAATAAGACACAAATAAAATGAAGATAAAAATTCAAAACTCTGCATCGATACTCTCACTGAAAAAATCACAACTATGAATAACAGGTGATGGTTAACGTATCAGAACTAGAGACACCAAATTTCCTCAGAGAGTTAGCAGAAAGAGTCTGTGAAGACATGACGTGCTGCTCATGATGTCGACTAACACGCCTTCCTCTTCTGTCCTTGCGGGACTGGAAATCCAGTTCAGAGAGAGAAAACAGGTGTGACACAGTGAAGTCAGACAGACACATCGCTGCACATCAGCATAGTTAGAAGCACCTGCAGGATCTTCAGTATTGTTTGTTCATATGTTTATCAGCTGCTAACAGAACCGACTTGAATGAAGCTGCTTGTAGGATTATTATCATAAAAAATCCACTTTGCATATCAGGTTGACCATGTGAACATCACACGAGGCACAGCAGGAGAGACCGAGGATGAGCTGAAGGGTCTCAGTGAGACGGTGGTTGCTTATGTACAGAAACAGATATTTACATTGTTACATTGATCAGCAGTGATATACGGTGGAGGGAATAATGGTTTCTAAGCACTAAGATACCAGCAAGTCAGTGTGCTCCTCACGCTGTCACTGTTCATTTTGTGCTGCAGAAACATAAGGATGTTTCTCTTGCAGTATGTCAGCAGAAGGCAGCTTGTGGTCACTGGGAGACCAAAGACGGCGTGTGGACAGACTGGGAGGAGGCCGAGCTGCCCTCTTTGGCTCTGGCTGCCAGCTTCTGCCTCAGCTCTCTGATCTCCTTCAGCAGCTCTCTCTCACTGCTGTCCAGCTGAGCTCGCCCCCGGTCCAAAGAGACTAACAGAGAATGAGAAAAGACATGACAATTTTATTAAGTAAGAGCTTCTAAAATTAACATTTCAGTACAAAAAAAACAGGGAGCCTAAAAAAATCTCAGATCTTTTTCTCCTCACCATGCTGAGGTTAGATCTTTCAGTAGCTTATTATTGTAAAGCCACAATTTAAAGTCTCATAAAAGGATGTGGCTGCCTATGATTACACAACTAAGCCCTGTTTGATTAGCAGTAAACACTCTTCATAAGGAAACAAACGTGGGTGGCTTATTGCAGAAAGAAAAGCAGTAAATATAAAATCTGAGCCCTTTGTTGTGCTGGTTTACGTAACTAAAAGCACTTACAGTTGGTGGATGTGCTCCCTGAAGGTGAACTGCTGTTCAGACACACCATGTTGTTCCCTCTCAGACTGGTGGCAGCTCTAGCTCCCACTGCTGGACTCACACCTTTGGCTCCAGCAGGTACAGCAGGTCTGTGAAGAAGTCCTCTGGTGTGACCTGGTGACTGTAGACCCGCCTGGCTCAGCCCATCTGACACAGAATAATTACCATGGGATTAGATGCACGTCTCTGCATGGGCTTGTTTCACTATATATGTAAAGATCGTTAGACTTATGAGGCCTAATATGTTTGTAGGAACTAAAACAGTCATAGCAGAGAAATGTCCACTGTTATAACTGAGGACAGAGTGGAGGATCATGGGATATATGTGTGTGTGTGGATGGCTACCCATGTCTGCTGAGGGCCAGGGCCGTCGCTGCTCCTCCAGCTGGGCTCTGGTACTCATCACCTCATCCCACTGCAAATCAAGAGATCATGTGATCATCAGTGATAATTAACAGTTTTTCCACTGTCTACTGTCATTTTTGAAAGATTTTTTCAGTGCTGAATACCACATGAAATACCATCACTGTCATTTTGCTCTCACCTTCCGTCCTGCTACCTGTCTCATGGTGTCGGCCAGTCTCTCCTCCTCGGCCCCCGCTTGCCTCTGAAGCTCCGTCAGTCTGTCTTTCTTCTTGTCCTGCTCAGCGTCCACCTGCTGCAGCCGCTTCACCACCTCTCTCTGCCACTCGCAGTCCAAGCCCAGCTGGTAAGCCTCTGCCAGGGATTCCTCCAGAGCCTGTGTGTGAGAGTGTGTTTCAGTTTGGATGATGATCATGTGCTGTTAGAAGCTGCAGTTATACAGGAGTGCATCGCTGACCTGCATGTTCGTCTTTGCGCTGTGTAGCAGCTCTGTACAGCTCTCCTCTGCTCTCTCTGCCTCATTCATTTTCAGCTCCACCTCCTCCTCCACCTCCCGTCCAACACGCTCCTGCTCTTTCAACAGGTGCTGAAAAAAAAGGCCATGAAGTGAAAGAAGGAAAACAAGGTAAGAAAAACGAGCTGGAAAGATTACTTAGAAGACTACGAAGTAGTTTAGTTGTTTGCATGTTGTAACTGCAACCTTGCATCTGGTTCCACTTACCAACCTTGCTAAAATAAAATTTAACAAAAAGCATAACTTCCATATTAAGTTTAACTACTGAGAAAGGTTGTGTAGGAGCCTGGTGGGAGCTTTAGAGACGAAAAAAGATGTAAGCCACAAAAAAAGAAAGAAAAAGGATTCAGGAAAGCATTTATCACCTGTTCAAGCCGTTTCCTCTGAACTTCCAGTTCCATCTGTCTGACTTCCAGATCCTGGACAGCTGTAGCCGTCTCCTGTTCACGGAGATCCATCTGCAGCAGAAAGATGAAGCAAAAGAAATTTAACTCCGCTTAAAAAACCTGAACAAATTATGATCGTATTGACAAATATTATAAAGCAGGGCAGGATGCCATCATCTGGGTGGCAGCAATTATAAAAGTTCTCATTGGCGCTAGTTTCTATCTAGTTTGAAACCACTCAGCACAGATCAAACTGCTTACACATTGTGGGATTAAAATCAGTTTCCATCAAGTAATGAAATGTAACAATGTGGGTCAATCATATTTACAAGATGTTTGAAAAGATGAGTGGAAAACCTCTACTATTGCTGAGTAGGAAAAAAAAGAAACAAAATAAAAACACTCACTTGAAGGGATTTTTTGCCTTTTAGAGAGAAATTTAACCCACATTAGGGGGCCTGGAAGTAACTGTAAATATCTAACGAAGGTTTATGCAACTTAACAGTTGTTTCCAGTCTGAACCAACAAAAGCTCAAGTAACCAAAAGATGAAATATTATCCCATATGCTCCCAGAAATAACCATACAGCTGCTTTCTCTATTTTACTTGCTTTCTTGTTGATGTCTACAAAAGTATTTGTTGTCATTTTTACCCTCAATCTACATCCTGAGTGACGACCAGCAGTTGCCTCACTAATGCTGCCACCCTCTGGTGAAACGATGCCCTGTAGGTTATTCACTTCAAACCAGTGCAGGCAAACCAGCTTAATTTATACTTTGCATTTGGGGCTTTAAAAAAATCCTTTAATATTTGTGTAGATTTTGATTGTAAACTGCTCTTATTTTCCTATCTGTGTTCTGTATGACTGGTTGTATGCAAATTAATGCACAACCTAATCCCGCAGAGTTGACTGAATGTTTAAGGCCTGGGTGTAGTTTTTGTTGTAGTCTGCATCCTACTGCAGCAGTAACCTTTCAATATATTTTCATCAGGGGAAACATCTTTTACCTTTCTGCTGATCTCCTGGTCCAGTCTTTGTAAATGTGAAGCTCGCAGCTGCTGCTGGTGTTGGAGAAAGCGTCTCCTAGTTGCATCTAACAGCTGCAACTCCTTCACCTTCAGCTCTCTCTTCATGGCCGCCAACCTGAGCAGGATGACACAGAAGCAAAAGCCACTTCTCTAAATCACGTCTTTCATTTTATTAACAAATGATCTATGAACCTGTTTTTTTGTTTACTTTGCCCTCTGCTGTGTCAGCTTCTCCTCTTCTTGTGCCAGGATGTTCCTGCGCTGCTCCTCTGCTTTCTGCAGCAGCTCCTACGTTCAAACACACAGCAGTTCAAGTGTCTTCACTTTCTCACAGTCAGAGGAGACTTTTCTCACAATATTGGTGAGCTGTGAATGGAGCAAGCATGACGAAACAGAAAACTACGCTGAACTGATGAACTGAGTACAGTTTTACCTGCTGTGCAAAGTAAGCCTCCTCTTCAGCTTGTCGATGCAAAAAATCTACGCGCATTTCTGACACCTCCTGTCTGAAGACAAAAAACACATTTAAAAATAATTACTTTTTTCTGATCGGTCACTAAATTTTACAAACATAATAAGAATAAGTATACATTTCAACTATAAGCTCACCTTTCGCGCAGATATTCCATCTCCTGCAATCGGATTCTCTCCCTCTCCCTGCTTTGGTATTCCACTATGAACTCTGGATACTGGTTGAACACCGGGTACTGGCCACTGGTGAGTGGTGTAAAGTCAGACAGCATCGTCCTGGGATGGATGTCAGCTGGTGTGCTGCCATTGAGCCTGTAAGCCTCCTTTATCATGGCTCCGACATCCAGGTTATTACGATGATGAAAGAAGTACTGGGAAAATGGAGGAGAAATTAGAGGAAAAAAACATGGAGGAGGGAGAGAAGTTGAAAATAAGCCAACATTTATTTTCAGATCAGATGAGAGGAGATGAAAAACGAGAAGGTACCTCAAAGTCCTGTTTCTGGGAGCACTGCAGCAGAGGCTCGCGGCAGCAGATGATGTAAGCAACGCAGGCCATGAGCAGGAAAGACGGATGGTTGGAGAAGACGTTGTCGAAGAGTCGAAGCCATTCGTCACGTGTCAGAACTTCTGAGAACAGGGTCTCCAGCAGGGGCCACACATAAAGCTGAGACAGACAGAGAGGAGCTTAGAAATCCACCAAAAAGAAAAAACGGATGTGTATCAAGTCATAGAGGCCTCGACTTTTTACACTGAGCATATAAATACTGGTAGAAATGCAGTTCATCAGCTATCCAGCAATCCACGTAGCTGTTTCCTGTTGTCTCCACAACTGATGCTATTTCCTGTTTCCCAGCTTTCTCATTGGCTGTTGGTGATGTGTGTATTTCGGTTGATTCGGTAAACTACACCAGATTGACCGCGAAACATTCGAACATTTTTGAAATGGTGCGACTGCAGTCGGGCGTGTTCTGTTCGCCTCACATATTTTCCGGTTTGAGTCAGAACTCCTCTCACACAGATTTCTGCACCAACTTGTCGTGGCGACATCCTGCAATTAATGCCGACTACACACAACTGGAAATCTAGCAACAAGTCATGTAGGGTTCCCAACTTTACCCAAACAGCAAAGATCTCACTGAGCTGTACTAAAACACTGGTTATCGACTTGGTCACGAGTTTGGATTTGTGCACAATCACAGAAAACAGGCCGAGCTGAATGGAGATAACAATCATATTTCTGGCAGGGTGAAAAGCACCAAGCCTGCTGGAAGGAAAGATTAAAAAATGCAAAATATTAAAAATGACAATGATATTAATCAGCTCAATAACTTATCCACATTGATAAAACACAAGTGCATATTTTACTAAAGGAGTGTTGTATCCTTGAGGTAAATGAAAGATTCATCAGTCTGTGTTAAATTATTGAACAAACTGAATGTGAATCCAACCAGTCAGGGAAGTATTGTAAAAGTGCCAGTTCATCCTCTGTCATCCAGAATGATGTTATCTAGCAATTCTAATTAATATAATAATAAATATGATAAGATATAATCTAAATATGAATGTATGGCCAACATTCAATACAATTTTGTGAGGGTGATATGCTGTGCACGTACACCTTGTAGGACAATACAGCAGGAAATAATTTATTCAGTTCAGCAGCCTGATCAAGCGTTCCCTGCTCCAAGCAGATACAAGCAGCCAAAAGGTGAAGCAGCTTTTTGATACCAGAAATCCCAAACTAAACCCAAAGCTCATCTGGTAAGACACTAACCCTTTGTGGTATAATTATTAAAACCCCAGTATTACCAGCAAGCAGCTCTTACCTGTGAAGTGATGCCACAGTCCACAAGGTGCTGCAGCAGCTCCTTGTCATGATGAGCCAGAACATTTTCTGCCATGCTCAGGATGTTTAAAGGAGGGTTGGGGAAATACTCAAACCAGTGTTGACACCAGTTCACTAGAAAAAAAAAAAAACCCACATCTGTGTCAGTAGAGGTTCCAGTGAGACTATTCAGCTCAGTGATAAAGCATATTTTCATATTTTTCAAAATGAAAATCCTTCAGTGATACGATCTTTAGGTTTTGGCTGCAGAGTCCCATTTGGATTTATTTGGCTGATGAATACAGCTGTGCCAAGCTTTTAGTAGCAGAAATCTAACTAGTGACGACAACTAGACTAAAAGCAGCAGCTCAAACATGTGCAACTGAAATATTTCGAACACTTAAAAAATTATTACCAATCAGAGAGGCCACCACCTCAAAGCAGAGCATCGGGTTGTTCTGGAAGAGCTTGACGAAAGGAAAGGCTACCAGAGGGAGATATTCCACTTCCCCAAATATGGCTGCCCAGTGAGCTAAAGCAGACAAAACCCTGAGGAGCACAAAAAACAACCAAATAAACAAAAAAAACAAAGCAAACAGTATGAATTCAAAGTGTGTTAAAGAAAATGTGTCAGTTGCATGTAGGTGTGTGAGAGAGAGAGAGAGAGAGGAGAGAGAGTGCACCTCTGCAGTCCTCGCTGCAGCTTCTGGCTTTTGATGGGGTACTTATCATGCAGGGTGAGGAAGGCTGAATGCAGACCTTTGTCAGTCAGACTGCTGTACGCTGCATGATTCTCTGGCAGATGCAGCAATGACCGCCACACAAACATCCTGCATCCATGATTCAGAAAAATAATCAAGTTGGCACACAATATCCAGTTATCACATATATGCATGATTCTTCCCTCTTTGAGAGGAACTTTTACCTGTATTTAGCCGGATATTCTCCAAACGCCTTGAGCAGAGCCACCAGTCTCTTCTTATTCAGACCAGCTGGTAATTCATTCTATAAAACATGAAAAGTGAAATTCTCCATCAGCCTACAGACTCAATAACTCATTATGTTCAGTCTGGGAAATCTTCTATGTATCTCAGTATATAGTAGATCATAAATAATTCATAAAAGTTTTATACTATTGCATATTATCCTTTGAACTGTATTGTTTTATACTCTGATGCCAGCCATCCATTCATCCATCCATCACTCAGGAAGAGAATCTGAACAACATAAATCCACCAAAGAGCTATTATAAGACAAAAAACAGTTGGAGAAAATGTTTTTCTGTGTTGTTTTCACCTCTTTATCCTCCGCTGCAGACCCTGCGGTTGGTCTTAGTATCTTCACCTGTACTCGTCTGCCTGAGCTCTTAGCTGGTCTCTGAACCACATCTGACCTAACCTTCATCTTTAGGTTAGAAAAGTCCTCATCAGCTTCACCACCAGAAACTACAGCTACCTGAGAGGGAGGAGGCTGCAGAGAAAGTGAGAAAAAGAGACACACACACAAAAGTCATAATTACAAAAGCAAAAATTAAAAAAATAAATTACTTCTGCCATCTTGTGCAACATGGTGTCACCTTATTTAATTCCTGTGTGAGACTCTGGACGCAGTAGATTTTAATGCTTCCGTTATCCATGATAGCCACGACATGCCGGCCATTTGGGCTGACTGTCACTGTGGTGATGGCGTCATCGTGGGAACCCATTTGGAAAAGTAGTTTACACGTGTGAATGTTGATAAAACGCATAACGCCATCCTGACTAAGGACGCCCAGTGTCTGAGGAGAAATGAAAAAAGAAAGCTGCAAACAAACAGGGCAATTAGAGGAACTGCTGGGTTAGTGCACAGAGGGTCCTGCTGTACTCTCACCTGGCTGGCTCCTCCATCAAAGCTGTCCGGCAGGAATTCCAGCTGCCTGACGGTTCGAACCTGACTGGGCATCTGAATCACTCTGACAAGCTGCTGGCTGTCCAGACACCACAGGTGCAACAAGTTAGAGCGACCACCTGCCACCAGGCTTTTACCATCACTGTAAATACAACACAACATGTATGTTAGACATAGATGAAGTGTTGGTAAACTTTCACAGAACCTTGAAATTGCTTTGATGGTGAAACATGTTAAGAGGCTATGCTCAGAGAGGTGAGAGACCCACCGGGTGACAGCAAATGCCTTATAGGATATCCTGGGTCCACAGTCAGGAACTGGGAGCTGGTATCTGCAGAAAAGTGTGTCGCTCTCCCATGCAAACATGGAGTCATCACTAAAGCAGCTGAGGATAGTGTTGCTAAGAGGTAGGAAAAACACCTGCAACACACACAGAGGTGTGTTAGTGCGAGGAAATCTATAAAATCAAGGGTGTACCATTAATATAAGACAGTTAGGTGGTATCAACTGATTAATATTAACTACAAATCTGGTTTGATGTTACTTCGAAACTGGGAACTACTCTTGGCAGCAGATCTGCGTGTTTACCCTCTGAATGCCAACAGACTGTCTGATATTAAGCTTCCTCTTCCGCTGAAAAGTGTCCAGGTCCCAGAGCTGAGCTGTGTCTAAGGAGGTAGTGATGGCATATCGGCCGGAGCTGTGAACAGAGATGGATGAAACTGCTCCTTCGTGACCTCGCATCCAACTGACCAGCTGTTTTGTGTCTATGTAATAAAACAAAAGGCCAAAGAGTAGAAAAAACACATTTATACTTAATATGGTATTGAGTAGAAGCTCATGACAGACTTTTTTTCTGGCTCTGTGTTAATATGAATAAGTACATAGTGTCAGAAAGACAGATCATGCAGACTGCTGCTAAAACAAAGGGCACTGAATAATGCGACTGTAGGCAGTAAATTAAGGTTGTGTCCATTATACTGTACCTTTGTCAAAGCATTTGATAGTGTAGTCAGCCAAAGCCACAAGGAACTCTGTGGTCCTGCGAAGTGTGAATGCCAGCGCAGTGCAGGCCTGTCCTGTCTTCTGAACCAGGCGAAATCTACACCAAGAAATAATTTATGTATGTAAAGACGCAGACTTTCAATACTTGAAATTTACAGACTGACTTGACGTTTCAATCGATTTCAGACAATTAAAGTTGAAAAACACTGACCTCTCTTTTTTTTTCTTTTACACAGCTCTTACAAATAGTTCATGCTTAGCATCAAATCACCTGTTTCTACTGATGTCAAAGACATAAATGTTGCCATGTTGATCTCCAGCCAGAAAGGATTCTCCTGTGGTGTCAAAGGCCAAATGGAGGAAACGCACCGTCTTGGCCTGCTGAACGGTGCGGACCACTGTCACCAGCACACTGAAGAAAAATCAAGGGATGGGGATCCAACACAAGGGGTGAAGAGTGGAAAGCAAAACATTTAACAAAACCATTCACCACCTGGAAAAGTGGATGAACACTAAAACAAGCTTTTTGTAAAAGTTTTCCACCATAATAAACCCGTTTTTGCTGCTGCAAAGTAGGTGCAACTAAACTCCGACCATCTGAACCCTAACACATGTCATAGACATTTTATGGTGATGGTAGAGAGACTTTCATCATGTTACTGTAGCTGGATCCACAGGTGGACTTGAGGCAAGACTCCTTGTGTAAACGACAATAATCTCACATAACTTTCATAAACACAATAATTTTCATGATCATGAAATCATAATGGCCCTATAAGCAATCTAAATTAATTAGATCTGTGCTTACATGTGATGCCTGTAGAAACTCAAAAATGACAGTGTTGTATCCTAACTACTATTAGTTTAGTATTATTTTTGGACAACATATGTGTGTTTAGAAAAATGGAGACCAGATAGAGACAACCAAAAAATCAAGATCAATTAATTACTTTGTTACCAATAGCAACAGTGCCAAATGTATGGGATTCATGATTTAAAGAGGCATCCTTCGGATTAAATTAACAAGTAAAGATACAACTTACCCCCTCCCTGCAGTGGGTTTACGATGCCAGACCTTCCCAACCTCTTTGTTTCCAATGTCTGTCACTTCCATTTTTAAAGAAGTGAGTAGAAATAAAAGAAATGCATGAAGAGGATGTCCCTGTACTTTACTGCTACAGCTGAGGCTACATGGCTTTCAAGCTAAAATGTTAGCAAGCTAATTAAAGGCGGAGCAAACAGCGCCAAATTTAAAAGAGAAACATTCGTTCCACCCTCAGCGCAAAACTTCAGAAAAACGAGTAAAGACAGCAATACAAACACATCTAAATGTATTGTTAATATGCAGTTAATAGATATAACGCAAATATATATTGTTAAAGCGGAGTTTGGGGAGATATTTTACTTTGTTGACGGTTATTTTTGTCGATTAAAGTTGACGTAACCGGAAGCAGCCGTGCATTGTGGGAGTTGATGTTCAATATGTCAATCATGGTTTTATTTATTTATAATTTTAACCCTTAAAGTTTGCCGGCAGGCCAGGGGTATACAAAATAAAATAAAATAAAATTGAATAAAAAAAGATAAGATAAAACTGCTCAGAGGATTACACATATAGAAATCACTACTGCACATATGCTACTTTGAAATTGTTTACATGATTTTCCACGAATGGTCTTACAAAATGTTTATAATATTTTATTAGTTAAAAATAGATAGTATAATTTTTCTTCACAGTTTTTACCATGTAGGGCTTAAGAATAGAACATGACTGATTCAAAATTTGACAAAGGCTATTCATGTTCAAGTTTGCTAGTGAAAGATGTATTCCCTTTTGGGGTGTGTACACTTTTCATCCAAGTCGGTCAGGATGGACATGGGAACAGTTTTATACAAGGTCTGTGTCCAGGACTACAGACATATAATGTGATTGCATATCCACCACATCATGTAGCAAACATACAATAGCCAAAAAATGAGTCAACAAAAATTAAACACACTGGTATAAATACACTGCAAAGAATCACATTTTTATCATGAAAATGAACTATTTAAAAATATGGATAGTCATCTTCAGGCGGCACACAGCAGCAGAACAGACCGTTGAAACAGTCGTAGAGTCCAAACCGGATGTTTGTTTTTGACTCATTCTGAATGGCAACCAGAACATCCTGCTTTGTAATGACAGGTGCTCCATCAAAGATGGTGTGGTGCGCTGATGGAGCTGAAACCACAACAGGGTCTTTGCTGAGAATGTCACAAACATCATCACCATGCAGGACTGAAGCATATTCAGAAAGAAGGATCAGAGTAGGAATCACAGTTTTATCTGTCTCTGAACTGAGTTGAGGCAGCTGCACTGGTTCATTGCAGCTGAGAGGAGGAGCTTCATCATCAGGAGACTTTACAGGAAGAATTTGAGCAGAAGTCACAGTAGTGGCTGGTCCTGCTGGTGCATTGCAGACGGCACAGGAGTTAGGATCAATGATAATAGAAACGAGTGGAGCAAACAGGGAGTGTGGATTTCTCCTGGGTGAAGACAGAAGTGCTGGCTCAGTCTGGCTGCTTGTTGGACCGTCCTGGACTGCAATGATTGCAGGAGGAGTAACAGGAGATGACAGGGCTGGAGCAACAGGAGAGTCTGCTTCTGTGTGATTCTGAGTTTGATTGTTTCTGAGCTGCTGTGAGGGCATGATGAAGGAAGTGCACTGCAGAGCCAGCAAGAAGCCCTGCTGGACTTTTTTAACCACCTCCATCACTACACCTTGTAGGCCAACAAACTTTGAACCAGTGGTCTCCTGCAGCTTGTCTTTCAAACCCCTGGTGTGCCTCTCAGCCTGGTTGATGATTATTGGATCTCTGTGGGTGAGAGTGTTTCTTTGAGAACAGAGGACCACTGAGATACCAGAATACTGGTAATACATGTGTTCCAAATACAACTCACTTAAACCAAGCAGGCTTGGTCTCTGGTGAGCAGGGCAGCGTTCTGGCTTCAAGCTCAATAGCCCTCATCTTCAAGCTTGTGTTCACCTCCTCCTCCTAAAACAAGAAAATTCATATATTGGAGAGATTAGAAACATCTGCAGGAGAAAAACTAGTGTTATGTAACAGTTTTTTTGCAGCTATGTGCAATCGTTTCAGGACTGTAGCTTTACCTTGATGAGAAAATTCTTGACATAAATCTCATCAAAACGTTTCCATCTGTAAACCCAGAGCCTTCAAACAGACAGAAAAAGGTGAATCTTTACTTCTATAATTTGAGTTCTTGTTATTTGGAGTGCGTTAGTGTCTATATCTCAATAATTCATTTCACTTGCTGTGTTTTTTTGCTCCGCTTCAGCAGTAACTCAGTAATATCCTCAGCGGTCACATCAGATGGGAGCTGTTTACTCTGCTGCAGTTCAGCCTGCAGTTCAGCCTGCAGCGCAATCTAAAGAACATGTAAGACATCATATGTTTATATGAAAACAGATAACATATAACATATACTTGAGATTTTACATGCCTTTTCATTTTGGTGTAGATTTAAACAACAGTTGATCTTACTTGACTCCTGTAAGAGTCAAGGTGCCAGCAGATACACAGAATCTGCTAATATACTGGTGTGCCAAACAACACACAAAATGGAAAAAGGTAATATTACTGATCACTTTTTCAAATTCTTTTATCACCGTGTTTATAAAAGCCCCCCCCCCCCCCCCCCCCCAAAAAAAAATGCTTGAAATCAAACAAAAGAAATCAATGCATACCCTGATGATGTAGGCGTCTTTGCTGCTGTCAATAAATTCCATGGAGATTTTGTTGCTAAATATTTTAACTTGTAGATTAATCTGCTGAAGTTACAGTGAATCTCTCACTAGGATACCTTTAAAACACTTGTGAGTACTCAGACACAGCTGATTGTCCAGACACACGTGAACAAAGCGAGTTCCGAGTAAAAAATGAATGAAGAATGGATGAGACGACCAGATTTTTTTGTTTATTCACAGATGAATAATATACCTTCTGGAACATCCTGTATGTTACACACACAAGATAATGGGTTTGTTGTTTTTTTTCTTTTTCATAGTTCAGCAAATTATTTCCCTCCAACATAGCTCTTTATATCATCATAAGCAAATATTTTATGCTGACCATTTAAGTTTGCATATGCAGACAAGCATACCACTTTATCTCTATTTTCATCTTTTCAGTTCAGAAAAAATAAATAGATTTTTACATTTTTGTTAAGATGATATTAATTCATAATTTATCATTCAAAATTTGGAAAAATAAAATAAACCGTACACATTTAATTTGTCACATTATTTTAGAAGAATGGGGAGGATTTAAAATAAGATTTTAGTAATTCAGTAAAAATTAAAGTAGTTTTGACTTATTATTATTATTATTATTATTAATAAGGTGAATGCAATACGTTTCCTTAATCTTCATCAAGCTTTTCAACCTCGTCAGGTGGCTGTTCAAGAAACACTACAGTCTGGTATGCCTTTTTTTTTTTTGCTACGGATGGTCAAGTTGGAGTATTTGCATATTTGACAGGAAGTACTATTTTAGTGAAAGCTGGTGTTAAAGGGAGGTTAAAAAATATCCGGTAAGGTATTTTTCTTTCAGTTTAAGACTGACACTACCCCTATCCAACCCCACCCCACGCATTATTTATATATATGACCCCACCCCTGTGCCGATTATAAACATCTAATGAAACAGTTATTCATTGCTCGTTTAGAATGTGAGATAATGAAATACAACTGGTTTATTCATCACGAAACTTAAGTGACGGTTTTGGCTGTGTTTTATTTTGAAAAGCTAAGCCGGAAGTTTCTGTTGAGATCTCAGCTACTATTATGTGAAGCTAGCTCCTTCTGATTAGCCACGTCATGTAAACTTAGCAGTGAAGTAGTAGTGAGTTAAAGGCAGGAAGATTCAGTTTTGGGGGGTTTGAGGTCATTCCCCAAAAGGGAGATTTTACTTAGAATTTGTAAATTGGCTGAAGGCTTGTGGGAAGATGTCGGACATCGGGGACTGGTTCAGAAGCATCCCTTTAATCACCCGGACCTGGTTTGCTGCTTCGATTGCTGTTCCCTTAATGGGGAGACTAGGACTGATTGATTTCAGGAATCTTTTGCTGTTTCCCGAATTGGTCTTCAATAGATTCCATGTAAGTTTTTCATGGCTTGAATCACTTGTGTGTGTTTGGAGCAATTGGTTGTTTACAGTAAGTGTTATGTTGCGTTTCATATGTGTTGGGTTAGTTAGCCGGTGGCTTACAGGCCCGAGTTATACTGCAGCCAATCAGAGGGCGCAACGCAGGAGGTTAGAACTTCCGGATGCTGTCAAAATGCACATTCACGTAGTAGTTACAGATAGTTACAGAATGAACGTATTTTCTACCATTTACAACACCATATATTTTACTAGGCCATGCATAAAATTTCAACCATTGGGAGGTGTTTATTTATTTATTTTTAAAATAATTTTTGGTTGTTAGAAGTTCAGACGTTCATATTTGATGTGATGTTCTCCACATGATGGAGACAGAAATCATGAAGGGTATTCTGCTTAAAATGAACCCCTCAGACTGTGAGAGCTGCTCAGGCTGGTTAACTATGAGTTTATGTACAGTAATAACTGAAGATCTGGTGCAAATATTTCCCAACCTCAAGCCAGGGTTAATGAATCTTAAAACAGGCTACTTTCTGTGCATATCCAAGCAGTTATAAAGGTTATTTTTTTAGAAGGGACTATAGCGCTTACTCTACTGAATTTACATCAAATTTTAAATCTGCATTAGTAGATTAAAGATGATATTAGTTATCAAACTAAATTGATCTTTTTTGTTCTTGTTTAAGCAGATAAACAAAAATACTCATAAATTACAGTTTAGGATATGGTCAATTAGTTATCCTTGGTAATAGTTATCCATTACCAATATTATACAGGTCTAGTAATGCCATGCTTGTCAAAAAAAGTATTTTCAGCAGAGTTTTGTTGCAGCCCATTAATCATCGCTACTGTTCAAGTGAGTTTTAGAATTTTCTGCAACATCCAGACCTGCAGCCTGTTTATTAATCTGAACATATAACAAATGCTACAGCCTTATTTCATTTTGGTTTATTACAGTCTGATTTTGGTTAGTTTTTTTTTCTTTTTTGAACTTATATAGATGTGATCTAAAGCATCATTGCTCAGGTTGATGGATGGTGCAGTCATACTTATAACGGTATACCGCTTATGTGTCAGAATAAGCTGGAAGTGTCTCATAAACAGTGCTGCTGAACTAGGGTTGCTCTATTTCATCAGTTTAAAAGTTAGATTGACTGAAGTACAGTGCCACTGTAGTCTGTTATTTGCTAGTCTGTATTGGGCTTCAATACACTTTGCAATTCTCTGATAAGTTTGATATTTATAAGTGTAAAAAACGCTAAATGACCTAGTCAGGAATGGTCCAAACAAGCAGTGGAAAAAACTTGTAATCCTCATATTCAAGCATCTACCATAAAAAAGAGTAGAAATAACAAATAATAATAATGTTGTTTATTCTTACAGTAAGTAAATAAAATGCTTTGTAGTTTAATAATTTTTCATAATTGTGTTGAACTCACTTCCCTGTTATAAAGGCTGTATTCTCCCCATAATATGAGACCAAACCTGCATTGTAAGCTCAGCTTATTGCATTTCTTTTGAGTTATTATCTGTTTTGTTTGTTTCAGCTCTGGAGACCAGTGACGGCCACTCTCTTTTTCCCAATAACCCCTAGCACTGGCTTTCTCTACTTAGTCAACCTATATTTTCTCTACAATTACTCCTCTCGGCTAGAAACAGGTGAGATCAGCAGCCTCGTGCTTCACAAGCAGTCGTTTTCTTTTCCTGAGATCATCCTCTTAATGATTTCCTTTCTTCTATTCTTCAGGGGCTTTTGATGGCAAACCTGCAGACTATGTTTTCATGCTCTTCTTCAACTGGATCTGCATTGTTGTATCCTTTGACTCACATAAAGAAAGACCCTTTAAACTGTAATAGATAAATTGCAGCTAATCATCACTCAAGCATCTAAAGCCACATCCCAGTTGGGCTGTTTTTCACACTGGGACGCTGCTGCTTCCGTTCCCGCCTGTATTTCTCTTTCATCTGTCTTTCCTGTACCCCCATCTCCCTCTGCAGCAGTGTGCCATGTCAGTGTGGCTCTGTGCCAGTGGCCCAGTGTCAGTCTACCCCTGCAAAGGAGAGAAACCTAATCTAGGTCACATGCAGCACCAGCAGCAGCACAGTCCAGCCCACATCTCGGCTCAGTGCTCTTACTGTTCAGCTTTTACTGTCGGTGTTTCTTTCATACATATTATCTGGTCATAAGACAGGAAAAAACTAAAACGAAATCATGTTTTATTAACAAAACACATTCAGGCTCATTTCTTCGGGTAAGATTAAAGGAATGGTTTTTAATAAGAGATCAATGTCAGATATATGATCTGCCAAGGTCAAGTACTTTGTGGAAGTGAAAATTTTAAATGAGACTGCCATGTCTTTTTGAGCTGGATCAGGGATTTGAATGGGCCACTTTCCAGTTGCTGGTATTGCCTGTTGTAGGTGCAAATGTAAGTGCATTAACTTGTCCTTGACTGCGTCTGTAGATAACCGGGCTGCTGATGAACATGCGGGTGAGAATCTGTCTCTTCTGTATAGTAGCACGTAGTACCTTTTCACAAGTATCACTAGAGTTTTACTACTGTGTCCCATTGATTTAGATACGGCTTATATCAAAGAAAACTGCTGACATTTCTTGAATAACACCTGCAGAGATTTGATATTTCATTCTGAAGTAATCACAAGCACCTTTTAAAGCACTCTTGTGTTGATAATGCAGCAGTTGCAGGCATTGTTTAGACTTTCATTCAGGTTTGAGCGAAGAAATTCAGGCATCAGATTATAGAACAAACGACAACATCCTAAGTAGAGATCTTTTTATATGTACTGAGTTGTTGATGATGACTAATTTAATTCTTTCTTTTTTGATATTTCCAGCTATTGATGATTCCTCTGATTATGTCCGTTTTGTACGTTTGGGCTCAGTTCAACAAAGACATGATTGTGTCCTTCTGGTTTGGGACACGATTCAAGGTATCAAAGTCAAAATGCTGCTTGATAGTAAGCCGAAAAAAAGGCAGCTACTAACTTTAAAATGTTATAGTACAGAATCAAAGTGTGATTCTGCTCTTTGTTGCTCTTTTCCAGGCTTATTATCTGCCCTGGGTCATCTTGGGCTTCAACTTTATCATTGGAGGGTCGTAAGTAAAAATCATGTATTTATTTAAAAGTAGCCTGCTGTGGAAAAGCAACATTTAGTACATTTACACGCAGTTATGGTTTAACTTCACCAAATGATTGAGTCATTTTCGTGTCTAGTAAACAAGATGAGAAGGAAGAATTGATTTATCAAAGCCCAGTATGTCCAACTTGTAGGTGTTACAGTAGGTGGCGACGTGCCTCCTTTAGCTTAGCATTAGAGTTTTTCCAGTTGACATATCACAACAAATTCCCTCCCTGCTGAGTGGTGCATTTCACAGCTCTGTACATCACCTATTTAACACACAATAAACATACCGGTTTTGTTGTTTTTACCCTCTCCAGTTTTCCCACTTCTGTTTCTTCAGGGTCAAATCTTGGGGCAGGAAGATTGGAGCATGAGCTCCGAGGCTATTTTCAGTTCAAATGACGTAGACAGTTCCTAGCTCAATAATTCATCCTCCTTGGCATTTTTTGTCTTTTGTTGCCTCACAACCTGGACCAGGTTGGATTGTTTGAGGATTTGCATTATTTAATTTACAGAATTGACAGCAATCTTGGGGCCATTGTCCTGCTGGAAGCTCCATCCTAGTCTCAAATCATTACAGACTGCTACAGGTTTTCCCTTAGAATATTCCTGTATTAAGCACCATCCACCTTTCCCTCAACTCAGACCAGTTTCCCAGTCTCTGCTGCTGGAAAACATCACCACAGCATGATTCTGCCACCACCATGTTCCACTGGGGGGGAGAGATGTGTTGGGATGTGGGCCAGACATGTTTTTCTTTATGGCCAAAATATTCATCATCAAATAAAATGCAAATAAAAAAATCTAACATTTAAATGAGAAGTTGTAATGTAACAAAATACGTAAAACAAAAAAAATGTGTGTGTGTGGTGTGTGGGGGGGGGGTCTTTTGCAAGGCAGTGTACATGAAAGTATACTTTAGCTTCCAACTGCATTATCTCTAATGTGTTGGTCTGCATTTACGTTATCTGATTGGGTGTAATTTCAGCTTCAGATCACTACTAAAAGCCAAGTTTTAGTCCGAAGCATAAGTTCAGTTCTTTTCTTACCTAATGTGAGCCCATAACATGTGTAACGGTGTTGCCGTGAGTTCTGATGAGGCTTCCTCTTTTTGTTTCTGAGCAGGTTTGTGGATGAGCTGACAGGAAACCTGGTGGGCCACCTGTACTTCTTCCTCATGTTCAAATACCCCATGGACCTGGGAGGCCGGTCCTTTCTCTCCACACCAGAGTTCCTGTAAGTTCCTCTTTATTTAAAGCGGATCAATGCAAGTCTGGGTATGTTTACCATGCAGTGCGCACCCCAACGCTGTAGGGGGAGCTCCAGAGCGAGAAAGTAGGCGACAGACGAAGAAGAATGTTGTAAACAGAGGCATCTTACGGTTGTCTTGAACAGGCTACGTCTAGTTAGCGTGGCTTCAAAGGCGTCTAGTAAAAGTAATTATCAAAGCAGTATAAAAGCAAATACCGAATCGCAGAGTAAACATGCATGTTTGTCCAAACGGATTTACGACCGGCCTTATAGCGCTAGTCTCATATCGCGAACTTCCAAACCAAAACAAGCGCGAGCGTCAATGGGCTAAATGGCAAGCGCCGTTTCTGGTAGGGGGAGACCCGATGGAGGAGGAAATGTCCGCTTTTTCATCAGAACAGGTCAGTGAAGCAAAATAATTACTTCCAAGCTGCTGTATGACGATGATAATGCTGCATAGAGACTTGCATAGAGCCTCTTTTAAACTAATTGGGGGAAACAATGTCATAGTTTTCACTGAATGTATTTTGGGACTACACATCAACTCAATCAAGATTTTCACATTGGAGCAGACAGGAAACCAGAGCTGATGCCTCTAACTGCCACATCCAGCTTCACATAAAACAACCAACTTTTTATGGACTTTTTTTACTTGTTGCAAATATTTCTACTTGGTGATCCAGTTGGTTATTAATGGAAACATGTTTCCTATCTTGTGATTCACTAAAATGACCAGCTGCCACAGCAGTGGATCTGAGTTTCTGTGTTAGAAATACAAACACAATAATTACCTTTCTTACTGGACAGTATAACCACCTTGATAAAGTCTTGCCCACTTCATGTGCCGCAAGAGCGCGTAGGCTATTTTAGTTGAGCAAACTTCTGCACAAACTTCAGTATCTAGAGAGTCTTAGATGAACTGTTCCTTTAAGAAGTTAGGGTTAGCCAATAGCAATGCTTCCTCAGAGGAGTTAAAGCTGCAGGGGTGAAGCTTTTCAGTGCGGTTCGTACAAGATTCTGAGCCCAATTTTTATCTTCCAGGCTGATAAGGAAGGACGCAGACTGATGAGGCAAATATTATTATCGGTGACCACCAAGCGCTGGGGGGAGATGATTAAAAAACTTTGTGAAACATTCCAGTCTTTGACTGAATATCTAGCCTGGTGGCAGAGAGGATGTAAGGGGAAACATGACGGGGTGAAACCTTTAGATGAAGATCAGAAAAACTAATTAGGGGGTGTAGTCTTCGGGGATCAATTGGATTACGCTGTTTAGAAAATGGATGGACGGAGGTTTCAAAGCTCTGATACCAGGCAGACAGCAACCTGGAGCTGTGGGCTCTCTCTGTTTGTGTTTCTGTTTTCCAGCATGTGAGTCCCTCTGATCCATCTCCTGGCACACTGCAGGACTTCTACAAGAAGCATCTGGGATTCTCTTTGTTTCAAATTCGGGCTAAAAGCAGAGAGGAGGCTTTGAAGCACAAGCCAACTCACCGACCTGCCTGCACTGGCCAGGCTGAGGTGTAGGATGGCAGACGGGGGATCATACAGGAAGAACAGAAATGTACCCTGATCTACAAACACTGCCATCTTTTTAAATGCATTATTTTTTTTCTTTCTGCTTGTAATCTGCAACTCAGTTTTAAACTCATCTGCACTGTAGAAAACTGGAATGATCCGGTTCCATATGTTTTTATGTCCACGCAGTGAAAAAATGATTATTTATATCACATGGATCCGTTTACGGGAGGCTTTAAAATTCCACTGCAGTTAGAGGATGAATCAAAGTGATTTGTGAGGAGAAGCAGCAGTGAACCAAGTCGAGAATAAGATCTAAATTCACAGAAAGATTGATTCATCTGCCACCGCAGAGATACGCTTTATGAAGAGCTGTCTCTGACACGGCAGAACTGACTGCATTAATGCAGGCCGATTTGACCCTGCAGTGCAATCCAAAGCGCCACATGGCTGAAATAATTTTTAATTTACTTGGTCTTCCATGATCGGGCGTTTATGCCTGATTGCTTGATTTTTGTCCAGCATGTTACATCATTGGTCTGTAAATTTAGATTCATTAATTCACTTTTTATTTTCCTGCTTGAATGATTAATATAGTACAGAGGTTAAGAATAAATTTGGAGGATCAGAATCAGAATTCGTCTTTTTGTACAGCAGGTTTGCACATTCAGGGAGTTTCTGTGGTGTAGCTTTATACAGATAAATAAACGGGGAAATACACAAATAATAGGTAGCCTATAGTGTGATAGAGCATAAAATAAAATAAGTAAATTCTTGTCTTTGCAAAGTTACAATGTTTGTTGTGTATTCTGTCTGTGGGAAAACTTTGAAAATTACAAATAGGAATCGTCATTTATAAATATGGTTTCTTCATTATGAATTTACAAACCAACAGCTGTGAAACAACCATCAAAAATATGACATCGATTCCATAAACTTCCGTCAGGAGGTGGTACACCTTAGCAACCTTCTTGTTCTCGCTGGTGAAAGACCCAGATGTGACAAAGATCACCAATGTTTCCGGATGTTTGCTCCTGTAGAGAATCCTTTAAAATAAATCTGAATTAACCCCCCAAAGTCTAATTACTGGGTTTTTATAGTTTTTCTGAAATTTTCATCAACATCTGCCCATTACTTTTTGAGTTATGTTGCTACCAGACAGACAAACCAACAGCACTGAGCAAACCTCCCACTCGGCTGAGATATTAATGAGAAGAACTGGACAGAGTAAATCTCACTTGACAAAAGCTTATGGTTGGCAAACAGATTATTTCTACAATTTTATGAAGTGTGGATCTTTTATTATTTGTTTGACAATAAGTCATTTTTTACCAGTTCCTCTCTGATCTCACACTGCTCTGCCTTACTGTTTGTTTGCTCTTCTGGCACAAACGTGTCAAGTAGGACGGTTTATTTAAGACTCATTTCCATTGGCGCTAAAATTAATCATTAGCATTTAACACATGAATGTCTTTGAAGATAAAGCTATAATCCTTTCTGGTCCATGGGACCGTCTGTGTCACAGATCTGATTTCTATCTGGAGAACTAAGCTGGAAGTGAAGTGACCCATTAACCTGTCTGGGCTTCCGTTGGTGTCCTCACAGGAGCCACTTAGCACCGCTGCTGTCGTCACAGCTCAGCTGCCTCTGAAGAGCAGCAAACCAAGTCATCCGTCCCACCCTTCTTATGTTCATCCATCCACCCAGGAGGACCAGCAGCACTGCAGAGGACAACAAGCCTGAGACGAGGCTTTCGCTTCAAAGGCTTTTTCCAAGTTGAGTCGTCAGCAGAATAAGTTCTCAACCAGCTCCTCAAGTCTCTGGTTTCACTCTGGTTTCACTGGCAGGGTGGAAAAAAACACAGGCCCAGACTTGTTGGACTTCAAAGCTGAGGCTTTAAAAGTAGATTTATATGCTGGTCGTGCTCTCCTGTCTGGTAGATCCGTGTTTATACATGGCTTTTTCCTTTGACAACAGCTGTGGTCAGGAGTATGTGTGATACACATTTTGGCTCGCCTGCTGTAAAATGTAATAATTTTATGACAGCCTTTGTAAAAAATGAATAAATAAAAACACTTAAGCATGATCAAACTGTTAAATGGCTATAGTGCATGCTAAATGATGTAAAAGAATATCAGGTGGATATTTGTCTTTCTTCTTTATTTCTCCCTTTAAACACCAGATCAGCGATCTTAAAGGGACTTTATGTAATCTTAAGTTTTTTGAACTAGCGACAGCCATCTATGGCTCTTAGCGGCACTGCAGCCTCCACAGTAAGATCCTGCATGACAACCTGGAGCTTTTTTCTAGCATGAAATACGATCATTTACTCACCCAGACAGTTTTGGGTGAGTAAATGTAAACTCGCGATCAGCGTACATCCAGTATAATAGGAGTGAATGTGGCCAGCTTGCGCAGTCTCTAAATACAGCCATTTCTGCCACAAAACTCCTTCATTTCACCAATAAGTTGTTCTGAATCGCTGGTCTGATCCCTCTCTGAGCTCCATGCGACTCAGAGTTGCTTTTTGTGGTGATCCGTCATTTATTTACACCCATTACAGGCGTTCTGATGCAGCCCGAAAGTGACGTCATCGAAGCTACCGCTTCATTCAATGGCTGTAAATAATGGCAGATTGCCACAAAAAGCAACTCCGAGCCAAATGGAGCTCACAGAGGGATCGGACCAGCGATTCATTACAACACATCGGTGAAATGAAGGAGTTTTGTAGCAGAAATTGACGTATTTAGAGGCAGCGCGAGCTGGCCTGTAACATTTCACATGAACGCGCTAGAAGTCACATCCACAGAAACAGCGCAGGAAGTTCCGACCCGAGGTAGGGTAGGAATATAAGATACAGGCTTATAGATGCACCAGCACTGAACAGCTGAGGTGTCAGTGGGCTCATCAAACCATGTTTTAATTATGAAGGGTCAAATAAAAAGGCTATTTTAAAGATATTTTTCAGCAAAATCTTACATTTAGTCCCTTTAAGTCACAAGTGTGCACAGTATTACAGCAGCAATCATCGATGTCAGTAGTTTGGAGTGTTTATTCTGGAACATTTTCAAAGAACAAAGTGTTACTACTGTAGGAACAATGGACATCAGTCAACAATATCTGCCAAAGAAATTTCTTCAATTTTTTCAGAATTTGTTTTGAAGAAACTTCTCAATTGCTCAGAAATGCTTAGACCGTCAGATTCATCACCATGCTCTTATACCACAGAATTGTTTGCACCTTTGCTCTTATAAGCTGATGAATACCAACTTCTTTGTAAATTGTAAGGATGTGCTAACCCTAATTTCCATCATACCAGTATATGCCTATAAAAGGGCATGAGCCTGAAGATCTGTGGTGGGCACCAGGTGCATTTCCTCAATCTTCTAACAGAACCCCAAATCCAAAAAGTCGGCAAACTGTCAGGAAACTGTAAATAATAACAGAATGCAATGATAAATCCCATCAACCTATATCTTTATTAAAATTGATACTCTCAGATGGAAAGGCACAAACTTTCATTAAAGTGGAAATGAAACAGTCAAACAAAGTAACATTATTTACAAGACTGAGACCTATTCTTATCAATAATTATATTAAAAATGAGAAAAATATAAACAGAAAAGAAAAACATTGCGCTGTTTTGTCTTTTGTGGCATGTGTGCTGCCATCTTGGCAATTATATAAACTGTGACATCACAGGGTTTCTTGGTTCAGCGGTAGCCTACTGATAAGAGTCTTTTTTATCTGCATTGTAGTGAGAGAGACAACAGAGTGAGACTATTGAGCCAAAGGAGAAGAGAATACTGATGGGCACACATTGTATTGCTCCTGGGTGTAAAAACAAGTTTTACAGAGTTCAGCCCATTTCAGCAAACCTTTTGAGTCTGACAATCTAGTGGTCCACTACACTTCTGTGGGTCAGCAGCGGCATCAGTCCACTGTAATGACAGGGCATCAGGCAAACAGAAGAGAGACAGGTCAGGTTAAGTTTGCAGACACTAAGTCATCAACTACGCTTTTACTCCAAAACAGACAAACGTAGCTCTCCGACTCCATCTCCGTTTGAGACTCTTATTAAACACCTTTCAGCTCAGACCACAGCACTCAGAAAGGATAATGCAAAGTTAGTGATTTGTTATCAGTATGAGCAAGGAGTGAAATAAACGTTTGAATGCAAATGGAAACATAATTTACATCTTTTCCATCATATTCCTCTTTAGTTATTTATTCTATTTTACGTGAAACCACCAGTGGTTACTGCTGTTAGCTTGTCTAACCTGCTGCTGACTGGACGCTTCAGTGTCTCCATTCGAACATCCTTCAGAGACAGCATGCCCCCTCCATTATGTCCACCTCCTGTCACAATAATCCGAATGTGCAAACATTTTTATACAGACGACTCACCACACATGGCATGGTCCAGATCAGCCTTCTGACAGGACACAGAATCAGTTATTGCTGCCACACCTGTCCAAAGTACCGCTGCCGCCCAGATCTGCCGCTCAGAGTATTTACCGTTGTTTTTATCTCATTACATGTATTACGGTTTGTTAGATGTTGCATAATGTGGCTGGTAAAACCTTTGGATGGCAGCCAAAGAACCAACCAAGTAGAAAGTGAAGTCTACCAAATAGATGCTCCCTGTCTTCCTAGCGGCAAATTACTAGATTAAATTGGTCGTAGATACTTTTAGCTATTTTTAAAAACAAATGTTAGGCTGGATGTTTTTTCCTGTAAATTAGAGTAAGTTCTGGGCCAAAAAATTTAATATTTAATTTCCCCTTTAAACATGTTCTATATCAGTCCTGAGTGGACACGGGATTGAACTGGGCAAATTTTGGAGATCCCACATAGTTTTCGCTACATCAGCCGCTGTGATATGCTGTTGGATCCATTTTATCTGAATCAGATGTGTTGGAGCAAATATGCATGCAAAACTTGCAGGAATGCAGCCCTCAAGGACCAGGGTTCCCACCCCCGCCCCCCAGTGGAGCAGCAGTTAGAGGGTTAGTAAGCAAAATGGATGGATGAATGCATGGATGGATGGATGGATGAGTTATTGGAAGTAATTGCGGGGCTTTACAGTGTATAACTTTTATTGTAGGCTGGGAAAACTCCGTGTTTCATCCCTTACTTTCTCTTTGAAAACACCTTTGATGTCATACTCGTCAGACTCTGGTAGATCAGGGCTGAAGATGTTCAGCAGCAATGTTCGTATTGACATCCATAAATCAACAACTGTTTTGAACACAGAATTTTCAAAGAGCTTCATTAGCCCAAGGGTCAGAAAACTTTTTAAAGCTGAACAGCAATCCTTCAGTTCAAGCAGATGCATGCTGAAAATAATAAAGCTTGAAGTTAGCGTTCTCATCTGACAGCTGTCTTAAGGTAACTAGTGTCTCTAAAATGTAGACTTCATCCAACTCTGAAATGAGCAGATCTCAACTTGTTTGATTTGATATGTCAGTTCGGCTCCTCTAACATGCCGATGGTAGTGGAGGAGAAGTTAATTATTATTCTGGACTGAAAAGACAAAGCATACCTCCCATTTAGATGCAACTCCCATCTGATGTTGAGCCCTGAAGACAAGTTTAAGTGAAACATGATCCAGAATTTGACAGTCAAAGACAATTCTTCCATCACCAAATCTGGAGATGACAGAGTAAATGTAGTGCAAGAGTTCAGGAATATTTAGAAGTGATCATTGTCAGGGATCCCTAAATCTGAGGCCATAATTCTCAAACAAAAAGGGTGGAGTGTTTCCTCCAGGGTCAAGGGAGTGGAGGCCTCAAGCAGATGTGAGACAGATCGGTGCTGTGTCAGCAGTGTTAGAGCACCGCACTGATCCATTGTTGTAAAGACAGAGGTGAGCCGGAGGGTGAAGCTTTGAAGGTCCATCTTCATCCCAGCCTTTTGGCCATCGCAGTGTACTGGTGATGAAACCGATGAGATCCCAGTCACGGGTGGTTGAAAAGAGTTTTCTTCGAAGGAACTTGTGCATCTGAGTGCAACTTGGCATGGAGCCAATTAACATCTGATAGGATTGGGATCCTTCCTGGTCAAGTCCTTCGGTTTTGTTTTGTTAGCATAGCTTTGATGAGACTCTGGGAAGACCCAGGACTTGTTGCATGTCGCTTTCTGGCATGTTAGTGCCTTGGGTTCAGATCAGATCCAATCAGAAAAACTTTATTATCCCCGTTCAGGCAATTTGTTATGCAGCCAGCAGAAAACAGTGACAATGGGCAACTCCACATTCAATAAATTTAAAACAAGCAATAATAATGAATATAAAAAGACAGTAATCACAGGCTAATTCAAAACAGACTATTCATCAAGCCACTGGAAGCAGGAGAAAATACATTTTTTAATCTGTTTGTCCGGCACAATGGTACCACATACCGACGACCCGAGGGCAACAGCCTGTGTTAATGGGACCGCAGGTGGGTCGGGTCAGCAAGGACAGCTTGAGATTTTATAATCTCTAATGTCTGGCCGTGAATAAAAAACAGGCTGATTGGTGGAGGCTTCTTCCTAAAATCATCAAACATTTCTTTAGTTTTAAAAGCATTAATGCTTTAAAATGAGCTTTCACACCGATCAATAAAATCCTTCACCACCGAGCCGTGATCTGTGTCCAGGGAGTTAAGTAGTGACACAATCACTGTCATCAGCAAACTTAACAATATGACTTTTTGGGTGCCGACTCTTGCACTCATTTGTGTAAAAACAGATAAAAGTGGTGAAAGGAGGCAACCCTGGGGAGAGTGGTTTACGTTGTGTGCGCTGAGAAGACGATGAGCTCAAATGTGGGGTTTGTATAACAGCAGGCAGAGATTGTCACAGGAGAGAGGGCTTTCTGCACCCCCCCCCAACCACCATGTCACCTCTGGGACTTTATCTCATATAAATGAAGGGAGATG
>JAVQJG010191004.1:0-25758 GCA_036024015.1 Craterocephalus amniculus | reverse complement strand
AGAGCGTTGACATTTCTTGACAGTCTAGACTTCGAGGCGCGTTAAGCGCGTCTTGACGCTGGAAATCAAGCGTCGGACATTAAAGTGACCACGCGTCGGGCTTTGAGCGTTAAGCGCTTCTTTGACGCCCAAAAAGCGTTTGGTCTGAACGCAGCATAAGTCTTTGTGCTCCAATAGCCTCCTCAGTCACCACACCTTTATCCAATATTCCACCTTTAGAATCTGGTGGAGCTGCAGATTCTTGTCATGGCTGTGCAGCATCTGTGTGATGCTATGATGTATGGAGCAAAATGGTTTCCAACACTTTGATGAAACTGTGATACTAAGAATAAAAGCAGTTCTGAGGGTAAAAAGATGACTAAGGATTAGTTAATCATTGGACAGATGCAGTCTGATATAATATTTTTTTTACATAGATTATATTTCCCATTATAAATAATAACCTCATGCCTATGCTCAATATGAAGTATTTTATAACAAACCACTGAATTATATTATTTTTATTAATTTATGTCAAGTGATAGTTCTTGCTTCACTTTTTCTTCACATCAACACAAATGTATAGAACAAAATTGCAAGTGAAATACTGTCTAGCTTATATTTTTCTCCACCGCCTTAATATACTGTTTAAAGTCACGTCACCAAACCTCAGGTTCTAGATCGTAAATCTTCAGCACACAACTGGAATAGATGCTGCAGTTACATCTAAACTCATATAGTTGTGTCTTCATTTTAGTGGAAACGTTTTTAAACCTCTGTGGTGTGCTGATGTCAGTGTTGCTTGTGCTTGTTGTTCTGGCATCCACAGATGCCAGATGACATCTCACCAGGTGAGTGTTCAGATCTGGCGTGCAACAGCTGCACTTAATCGTTGCCCCACAGACTTCGGTCCAATGTTCCTTCCTTCTCATAAAATCCAAATGATTTCCAGACATGAGAACTCGTGGGACATTGTAAACTGTGTCAGAATTGGGTGTCAAACTGAGTTTGTGTTTCCCTTGCAGGCAATGATTGTGGGCATTTATACGGGTGTTATCGTTCGATCTGAGCAGGTCATCCAGCAGGCTGGCCGGCTGATATCAGTTTTAAATGATGAGCAGACTGTTGACTTTTTGTGACACCGGTGTAGTAATGTTTTAGACTGTTTTTGTTTAGAGCTGTGTGTAGGATCTGCACAAAAAAAGCTTTTTCAAATGGAACTTACTAATAGAACAAGGCCATCTGCCAGTTTAAAGCACAGTGTAACTAATTAACAGTGATGTAACTAATTCATTCAGTTTTCTTCTTTCTTTGCTATTTTTTTTTTTAAAGTGGGGAATATGTTTGATATGTGCCATGGTATTTTATTTATTTTATAACCTTCTTGTTTCAGGTTTTTTTGGTGGTATTTCATGTTGACCACATTTTTCACTGATTGAAAGATGAATCACTGCAGGAGAATAGTCAATGTTCCCATGCTGCGAATTGAACATTGTACAAAAATAACAAAAAAAAACAAAAACTAAACAAAAATATGTTAATGTTGCACAGTGTGTTGATCATAGCTCTGAATCCGTTTATCTCCATGTGGCATCTATAGGGATTTCAGCGTCCATTTCCATCCACTACTTGCTTTTGTGTGTCAACAACAACCAAAGTATCTCTGCTTTTTGGTGAAAGTTATTCAGTCATTTTGCTGCAACTTCACTTTCCGGAGTTACTCATTTTCACCTCTCAGTAACACGGCTGGATGCGAAGCGATGCAGCAGCGCATAAGGTTTTCAACTGCATCTCTTTTGGAACATTGTTTAAGCTATTGATGCTGATGTTGTATAAGAAAAATTCATATAACAAAACAAAAAACTTTTTTAGTATTAACAGTATAGTAAGTAGTAGGCTTAGTTCATATCTCAGCTGCAGTGGTGGTAGGCAGATTAATCCAAATATCAATAATATTGACACCAACAACGGTATCGAGATATTATAACATAATAATATACGATTTACTTGGTATTGGATCAATGCCAAATATTGCAGTATCGCCCAGCGGAACTTGCCGTAGTTTATTAGGATCAAGTGCTTTCCTGATGAGAGCACTAAAGCTACAGTGTAAGCTACAAGTAATTTGTCACAATGTCATTTATGCATCAGTTGTTTACTTTGATATTAACACTTTCTCAACCACAGAACATTTGGCAACATTTAACATGTTGTAGTGACCTTGTTTGTGTAACTGTCTAATGCAAAACTGATGAGGTGTAAAAAAAACATGTTATGCTACTTTCCCAAAGCTCTGGAACATTTGTCAGGTTAACATCAAAAAGAAATTCGTCTGGTGCTCAAGAAATATATCTTTTCTTATTTTAAGCGTGGTTTCCAGTTGATGTTAAGTAATCTTTACACTCCTACTAGCCATGCAATTTGAATGTCTAGCTATTGAGATGTGAGGGCACAGTACAAAGATTTTAGTGAGTGTTGAATGATTGTGCAAGACAAGTCCCCAAGGATGTCCTTGACAGAAGTGTCCAGCCTTGCAAAGATCTGTGCTTTAGTGACTCCAGCCATCTCCTCCACACTCTGATTGTAGCCAGCTAAACACTTGAAATATGTAGGAAGTGGGAGTAATTTGGTCAAGATAAAGAGAGAAGGAAGAAGTTGCCTGCAGATGAGAAATGTCAAAGTGCTACAGTAACTGATGCAATCTCTACAGGGAAAAGATGAACAGTCACGTAGTAACTATATTGTGACAGTGAGGGTCCTGTCACTATACCTCAGATTGATCATGTGCCCTGCTAGTTGGTTACAGGGATATCCCATTGGCTGACTGGTCAACATGCATGGCTTTCACCCGGGAGGTTTTCGGATTGATTCTTCCTCTGTCCTGCCACATACAAAATTGAGTCTTGATCAGGAAACTGCGATGCTTTGCACTACGGATCAGCGTTCATATTTCACAGTGTGTCATGAGATGGAAATACAGGCCTAGTTCAATATGTGCACATAAAACAAGAGTTCAGTGCATGTTAAAAAATGTTTTTGAAAAAATCTAAATATATATAGAAAGAAACAAATTATTGGATGTCTTTTTTTGCTAGTGTGTGTGCATTTTCATTAATTGCAGACCATTTTCGTAAAGCCAATCTATCGCACCATGATGTCAGTGTCTCTGAACATTCACAGTACACCTGTCAAGCCTCTAGAACTCCAGACTACTTTACTTGAATGTTACTCAGAGAAAAACTAAATTGCTGCAGCATAAAATTAAATGAATGTTTTTACCAATTGTACCTTGTAGCTGCCAACAGTTAAGAGCAAAACTTCACATTTTCCGAGCAATTCCTCTTCGTGTTGGAACCCAGATGCAGTGAAATTGCTGTTTTCTCTGTACGGCTGCAGTACATGCGATGTCTTGCACTCCCTCCACCTACTAATTTACTGCTGAATGCTGCTCTCTCACCCAGATGTATGAAAGTTAAACAGGAACATACGAGGCAAGTTGATGGAAACCTTCTACACTAAAAAACTAAATTACCACACTTCATCACAAAGTAATTGTTGGAACACTCCAAACATCACAGATTAGCAAGAACCAACATTATAATCACATCCACTGAGCAATTTTTCCTTTAAACTGCATTTTTTGTCCTTTCATGTCACACCGCTTGCAGGTTTACTGTTGCATTTTGGCCCATTGTAAGGCAGAGGAAAGGAAAGAGACGGTGCTAACACAAAAGCAACACTGACAATGAAAGTGGGTGCTAGAGAGAGATAAAACAGGAAGACGGCTTGAACGATCCATTAAGACCAACCATTTTTGTTTGGAAAGTTCTCCCTGGCAGCAAATTTGTCCCAATCATCAAGCCCTAATGTAATCATTTTATGAGGCCAAGGCATAATGAATATAGTGTTTAGGTGTGCAGATCCAGTCCTGGCTTCAGGTCCTCTAGAGGGAAGTGTACATTTCTGTGGCATCCTGTATTTATTTGAAATACCCTCTGTCTGGTCTCGTAACACAGACACAGGCAAGTGGGCATAGAAACCCTTTTCTATTCCATCCATTTTCATGATGTGGTCTCACATTAATGGTACTCTCCGTGTGTTTTCAAGAAATCAAACTGTAAAAGTTGTTCGGTTCTGCCTTCACTCAATTCATGTAAACTTTTAGGGAAAAATAGAGCATAATTTGTTTCCATTTTTAGGTTAACATACACAGTTTGTCTCCATTTCACTACAAAGGTACAGTATAGAGTATATGTAAGGTGAAAGCATGTTAAGTGTTGCTAGCTTGCTGGTTTTTCGTATGAAATATACATGCGTACATACATTTCCAATCAACACACACTGTGTGTAAGGATAAGCATTCGGGGTTTTGTTTAAAGTAATGTCAAAGCTCTTTAAGCAGCAGTTTGAAAACAAGGTTTAGACTAAAACCACAAACTTAAACAGAACATTTTCTTAATGGACAATTCTGGCCTTTAAAGCCAATTGGACAGTGGAGGACTGGGTTCATAGTGTTTTCAACCATAGGACGCTAACTATGCATCCAAATATGACAAGTGTTTTTCAAGTTTCAGGTGATTGTCAGTCGGTAACACAAGGAAAGACTTAAATCCCTTTTTCACATCATAGTTTGGTTTTGGCAATAACTTTACACATGGTTAGGGATTTAAAATAAAAATTGAGGTCTGAAAACAATCATGGTTAAGTCTAAAATCCATTCTTCTTACATGGCCATTTAGTGCGCGTGTTATGTTAATGAGCACCATTTTACTGGTTGCCTTGATGACATGTCCAGAAGACAACATCATGTTGCAATAGTTTGTCACCTCCTTGTTGAGTTTATACTATAACTTCCTTTCAGGTTTGAGAGCATTGTTAGGGTTTTTGCTGAAACAAGAAACATCTATTATGCTGAATGGAATCCATTTAGACTGTCAGCTTGTGGTTGTTCTTTTAAAGAGGCTCTATGCAAGTCTCTATGTAACATTATCATAGTCATAAAGCACCTTGGAAGTAAGTATTTTGCTTGACTGACCTGTTCTGATGAAAAAGCAGACATTTCCTCCTCTATTGGGTCTCCCCCTACCAGAAACAGCGCTTGCAGTTTAGCCCATTGACGCTCTTGTTTGTTTTGGTTTGGAAGTCTCGCGATACACAAGACTACCACTATAAGGTGGGTGGTAAATCCGTTTGGACAAATATGCATGTTCACTCTGCCATTCTGTTTTTGTTTTTATACTGCTTTGATATTAACTTTTACTACGTGCCTTTGAAGCCATGCTAACTAGCCTTAGCCTGTTCGAGACAACCGTAAGATGCCTCTGTTTACAACATTCTGTCGCCTAGTTTCTCACTCTGGAGCTCCCCCTACAGCTTTGGGGTGCGCACTGCATGGTAAACATACCCAGACTTGCATTGATCCGCTTTAAATCTTCTCCTCATTTGTCCCTCAGCGGTCCACTCTGACCTTGTTTCATTTTGAAATTGCTCTCCTCCCAACTTCTGGTTTATGTTAAGGATGCTGTGATTCCTTGTGGGGTCATGAGATATGACCTGAACCTTGTAAATATCTTGAACCAACACTAGTTTTTAAAAGAATACATTTTGGTTGTAAGGAACTACGTTTTCATGTAATCTTTTAAAGTGTTCTTGAGGAGCAGCTGTCCAGGCTTTCTGACATTTTTGTCCCTGTACCGGACCATTTTCAGAGGATTGTTTAGTTAAATTATTTAAAACTGACCTATGAATAATTCAAGCATAACACACTGACTGTAACTCAAGAGATGAGTCTTGGGCCACTTGTAAGGCACAAAATTTTCTTTTCACTTGTAGTCTGATGCAAAGAAACATCATTTGCTTTCATTTCTTCACTTGCATCAATAATGTCAAAAGTAACAAAGTTTGACATGTATATAAATATACAATATGATTAGTAACAGCTATATATTATATCTCAGCTTTGTGGGCTGTGTGCATCTGAAATAATTGAGAAAACTGGAGAAGTGGAAAACTATAAGAAGATGTGTCAAGTCTAAAAGAAAAGTACCAACTCCAGATCACCAACTCCTGGATCTTCAGGTGGAAGGGTGACAAGAATTCATTCTGATGGAAGGAACACAGGAAAAGTCTGAGAGTTGGACTGGAAATCAGTGACAACAGGTCTTATGGAGTGATGAATCCTCCCCTGAGTCCAGACCTCCACATTATTAAAACAGTGTGGCATCAGCTTGACAGTGAATAGAACAAAAGATAGTCCAATTCCAAATAAGAACTTTGGAGAGTGTTTGAACAAACCTGGAGCCTGGGGAACTGTTCCTGGAGAATATTTATCTGAAGTTTGTTAAAGAGGGCTCAGGCTGTGCTTACCTTTATCTGTCTCATAAACTTTTTTTTTCATTTATATTTTCATGTTTTAATGAATCTCTGCACTTATTTCCTGTTTTCCTGGAAATATAAATGAATGAGGGGCAGCTCAAGACTTTTGCAATGTCATTATTAAATTGAATTGGGTAGGAAAGTGTGGGGATTTCTGTCTTTTAAAGTACTTTTGCTTTTTTTGAGACTGTCATCTGCAGCTACAGTGAGAACTGTCATGGGCTCATCAATGGCTAGAAAAGGTTAGCTCAATTCTCAGATCCTGACATTAAGTGACGGATTTAACCTTTAGTCCAGCTTCTCTGTGGGACTCCCTCGAACTGCAGAGACATGTTGCCACTTGTTATTTCAGTTTCTAATTATTCACTGTGTGACTTCTTTCATACTGTACACTCCATCACCTCACGAGCTCTCGCAGCTTGCCTGCCTGCTTTGCTGTCATCTCATTGGGCTAATCCTTTATCTCAGACCCACGGGGAGACAGTTAAGGGGGGAATATGCGCCTCAATCAGTACTGGTTAATTATCACCACCGGATGATGTTAGCGAGGAATCCCTGTGTACACGCTCCCTCTTGGTTATATCTCCCTCATCACCCACTCTCACTCATCCGCCTTGCACTTCATTCAAGTGTTATGTTTCCCTGCATTAGTGTATCCATATCTTCATGTTAATTCTTATGCACCATTGTCATGCTGACCTTAGAAAGTTTAACCATTTGAAATATTTTGAGGGTCTTCACATTTTGATAATTTAAGCAATATGGGATTCTCTGTTTGTCATGGATTCATTATGTGGCTGCAAAGTGTCTCAGCTGAATTATGAATCAGTAAATTTCATGATTTCATAATAGAGAGGAATTTCTTATGGACATTTTGCATGAACTAGAATGACCCAGAAGTCCATTTTTGTAAATTTTAGAAACACAGGTTCCTAACGTAATTGCTGTAAACATAGAAAATAATCCTGCAGTAACGAGAGCAAAGCATAAATCACTCGGCTCTTCTTTACAATCCATCATCAGAATTTGCCATTTAGCATGCCTGTTAGATTACATGCAGACTTGTTAAAAAGCTTGTTTGAGTTCAGTTGATGAAACTTGAGGAAGACATTTCTAGAGAATTTATTTACTAATTTAAAACATAATCCTCAGCCACGGCTTTGATCGCTTAAGAAAATAAAAACAGCAACAAAGTTATCAAAAACAAGAATGATTATATTTTTATAAATCACTCCTTAGAAGTTCAGGTCAAACTGCAACCTCCAGAGATCTGTTGGGTGTGAGCAACTTCTCTCTGCTAAAGCCTGAAATGGCATAAGAAATGATCTGACATGATCCAAGATGGTCAGATAATAATTTAGACTTTAAAACTGTAGTCCAGACCATGACTTAAGTCAGAATCGTCTTTTATTTAATCACTAACCAGTGCAGCTCAACAAGTCATGTTTTCAGATTTTTTTTGAAAATATACAAAGGGTAGGAAGGAAATTGTGTGTTTTTTTTTGTTGTTGTTTATTTTTTAAGTGTGCGCTTTGACCCGTTTCCTGCAGTGAGAGTACATCTCCGAGGTGGTCTTGGATCAAGGTTGAGCCTCCAACAGGAAACCCGGGTCAGTGTGTGTGGCTTTTGGGAAAGAAGGATTAGGTAGTCCTTAATTATACTTCAGCCCCACAACATTATCTAATACCAGCTGAGTGCGAAGACATAACATTTACACAGAACAGAAATCCTTTTCTCCGTATCTCCGCATAGTCCTTTAAATCTGTTTTGCCAGTGTCTCTCATTCAAAGCGCTTGCCACTCCTATTGACAGATGAACCGAGCAGCCGATGCTTTTTGCCGTGACCCGTTCCGCTATGGCCATGTCGAGTTGCCTCTGAGCCTCCAGCGTTTTGCTGCAACAGCGACCATGTAGGAAGACAAAGAACTCTGAGGTGAAAAAATTGGATACCCTCCTGTTTTAAACTGCCAGCTGACTGCGTGCCAGTACAGGACAGCCAGAGTGCACTATAGGTGCCCCGATTGCTTTGTGCAGCCTTTATGACTTGGCCTCAACCCCTCATTTCATCTCCTGCTGTGGTGAATGCTGGGAATCCCAGAATATATGGGTTTGTATTTCTCATCATAGCTAGATCCTTCAGGCATGTCAAGTGTTGTGGAATACCTGATATGCCGCACTACCTCTTACTAAGATATGAGACACCAGAAAATCATGAAAAAGGCGTTCCGCTTCAAGTCCTACTTGTGTGAGTCATTACAACTCTTTGACTACTTCAGGTTTGACTTTTAAACTCCAGGTAGATCTTTTCTTCTCGTAGAAAACAGCCATCAGTCATGATCAGTCTCCCGTTCTTCAGTTTTTACTTTGATTTTTAATTGTTGGCTTTTCATCGCCACATTTAGAGGACGGGAGGCTTCCACTAATGTTTCAAAAAAAGAATAATAAAAACGAAAAATCATATTGATTAATGTGTTTTTGCCCATTTTTATAAATGGGCTCACTTGGAATGAACAGAAATGTAGAACAGAAATAACTTTATGAGCAGAGAGAGGTCAAAATGTTGCACCTTGCCAGCGTTTATCTCTCTGAGTTAGCAACCAATCTTGGAATAATAATAATAATGAATAATTATTATAATATAATACTAATAATGGAATATCTAATATAATATCCCAGAGTTTCCCGGAGATTACAGTAACTTTTGAAGAGATCTGCCCTCTTTCATCTTGTAGCTGTCCACCACAGATGCTTTTTGCTTTCCTTCTTGAGATTTGTTTCTAACCGTACAACTCCTACTACTGAATTACACCAAATGACATTACATCCTGTACCAGCGAAAGAATTGATAGTCATCTGGAAACTACTTTCTAATCAAACACTTCAGGACATGTCTCTCTTCTCTGATTGGAAGAGGACAAGCATTTGACCAGAGAAAAACTTTTCTTCTCATATTTAGTTGAAGACACCGAGTCCTTCCATGCTTGCTCTTAAGATCATTGTTATTTCCTTGAGATGCCTCCTGGTGACAGATGGGCTGTAGAAAGGAGTTTTGGAGAGGCTGGAGGATGAAAGATTCTCCAAAACATAACACAGATTAGAGGTATAAAGATGAAGGAGAAAGTGGGGGCAGAAGTGTGGGAGGGAAGCGGAGACAACCATTTCCATTAGTGTCATTAAAGCAGCCCTGACGTTGACGGTGGAAGGACAGAGATGAAAATAGCAGGAAGGCAGGGCCTTCGCGAATGAAGTGAGAAGGTTTATTACAAAGTGCCTTCCAGCTGCCTCAATAAGAGCAAAAGGCATCCATTCATCCTTGATATGCTATTAATGATTTTTTTTACCCTCTGCTTGTTTTCTCGTAAAGGTCTCGCAGCTTCAAGTTCGTGGGACACATTAAAAAATAAGAATACAAAACATGGAGTGAAAAAACTCCATACTTTTCTAATGATTCATACAAGACAGTTTTGTTTTGCTTTTTGGCCTTTAGAGGCGTCATCCTCAAGTGCTTGTAAATCCCTGCCAAGTGTTTACTTTTCATGAACCCTGAGCCTAAAACACAGTAGAACCTCTGTTGCTGAAAATGTGGCTGGTTTTAAGAGAAGCCTGCTCTGTCTCAAGAGCAGCTCAATAAGGATGATGGTCAATATTGCTGCTCTCAAACAGAGGGTCAATGAGAGAGGAGGCTTCCCACTGAGCCAGGGTTAGAATAGGAGAGAACAGGGGGTCTTTGTGTGGAGAACAGACCCTCATCCACTGCTCGGCCATCACACTCGGTGCTGAAAGGTTGACTTTGTAGCCTTCCACAGAAATTGTAAAGTGTTACGGAGCAGAAATTGATCCTTGTCGTAGATTGTGTTTAAAAAAAAAAAGGGTTCTTGTGCTGCTCTAAGGAAAAAATTATTTCCCAGCTTTCCAAACCATCGAGCAAAGAAACCGGGAAGTTGTGACCCTGTGTCCGAACCCATAAATTTACACACACCAGAAGCATGGCGGAGGTGGAAAATTTGCTTTTAATAATGGCTCAGTATGGGCAAATCAAGCTCCAGCTCCAAGATTTCCAATCAGTCCCTCTCATATCAGTGAGAAAAACTGGAATGCAAGGCCGCAAATCGGGAAGCGCCCTAAGCTGGACTCCCACACCTTTTATGACTACAGAGAAAAGTGGGTTTGGAACAGAGTTAACAGCCCATACTTATCAAGGAGACAACCTCATTTCCAAGCACCTTGCTCTCCACTCCCTCATTCTCTGTGGTAGGCCCGATGCGGAGGTTCCTATTTTTCAAGCACAACAGGGCCGAATAGATTAGACCTCTCACACTGTAAATGTGTTTTTTAAACTTCTTCCACTTCTTTTTTTTTAACCCTACTAGTGTCTCGTTAAATGCTTTTCAGATTCAGCAATAATAAATACTAGCATGAAGATGTGTGTAGGATCAGTGAGGCTGAAAGACAAGGAAAACTTGTGTTATTTAGTAAGAGTTTAGCCTGGTATTGTTTAATTTTGTCATCTTCATTGGGGTTTGAATGAATATTTTTCTACACTGATACTTGGGAATGCAAGTCCATCAATGAACCCTTCAGCATACAAGGATTCTGTAGGTTTTCATCAGAGATTTTTTCCAAACCTTCAATTCTCCACCTTGTTAGTTGCCAGAAGTAAAGTTTTCCTTAACACTGAGATAAAAGCCGGTGCCTGTCTTTAGTCTGCGTTAGCGATGTCAGTCAAAGGCTGCAGGAAGACTCTTGCCTCCTGCAGAGATGCTAGCCTTATCCGGCTCATTTAACCCGCCAGCTGATCTTTTCTCGCTCTTGTACTGGAGAGAAAATCTGGGCTGGTTAACCCTTTAATATCAACCGTAGAGATGTTTTTTTTTGTTGTTGTTTTTTTTGCTTCTTCCTGCTTTCATAAAACTGCTTTCAGCTGAAGTTCAGAAGCCTGTACTGATAGAATTATGTTGTTATTCCCAGCAGACTGTTGAAATATATGAATTTTGATGCCTGCTCTTGTATATTACACCTTTTTTCTAAAAATACTCTGAGGCAGTTTAAAAAAAGTGAGCATTTCCTTGACTGATTTATTTTAGTTGCGTTACAGAGCAGAGGGGATTGTTTTCACTCTCCAAACAGCAGGGCTGTATGTTGATATTAAGGCTGTTATGTGAGGTTTTTTTTTTCTTTTACTGCAAATGCTCCACAGACCGATGTGATGAAAGAGTTAAAATTAGCTTTAAAAAACTGGATTTATTGCTGATGTCATTTTTCATCAAAATATTTGCTTAGTGTGTAAATAGTGAGTCCATTATTGATTACGCTGTGATAACTGTGCATGTGTGACAGGACTTTGGTCAGCAACCATTGCATCACTGTTTTGCTTCCATCTCTGCTTCTATAAATACATATGAGTGAGTGTGAGTGTGTGTGTGTGTGTGTGTGCTTATCTGCCTGCAGTTCGACATGTATTGATGGTATCTGTTGAGTTTTTGTGGGAAACGTTTCTTGGTGGAAATAGTTTGGAAATTGGGAAAAAGCAGGCAGCCCTCCATCATCCCCTCTCGCTCCCGGTTTCTTATTGCTGCCGCCGTCGACAGCCGAGGCTGTATCTGCGACTCGAAGCATATGGTTCACCATTTTGTTCGACAGTAGAACTGAAGCTAAGCCCTCCCCTACTGTTTCTGTGATGGGGATAAAAAGCTGCGAAAGGCAGCTGTTTTCCCTCTGATAGGATGCAAGTCCTTTTAGTTTTTCTCCTCCCATAGAGAGTGGCTGAAGATAGTCCTCTGGCTGGAAAGAAGCCAAACCTGGGCGGGGAGGCTCTGCCCAACCCACACACCCACAGTTCCAGCAGCGTAAAGCGGCGATGATTAAACGTGCCATGGTCCCTCTGGTCTGCAGGAATGAAGAATTTCCCCCACTCTTTCTCCACTTTAGTCTCTCTCCATCTGTCATGTACAACATCAGTGAAATGCATGAGCTGGTGTTGTCAACTTCTACCCAAAATGTACACAGGCCTATTCTGAATTTATTTCCTGAAATAAGCTGCTCATTTCTTTTATTGTTTTATTTAAATTCACTCGCATTTTGCTGAGTGAAACATTTGAGCCCATGTTAAGCTGGCTCTGAATGGGCTATATTTCTTTAGATTTAATAAAGGTTACCATCCGGATGTTTAGTTTTACTGGGAATACTGTGAGTAAAGCAGAACTGTATCAGCTTGGGAAGTAATGCCGCTCATCAGTTTGACCTTAATTTAGTCAGAATGGACAAGGTCCTACTCTGTTTATTCATACATAATGAGTGTACTTTTGCTTTTCGTTATTCCAGCCTTCTATCAGTTTATTAGGGTTGAGATGATTGCACAGCTTAGCTGAAACGCTGTGTAGTCTCCTATTTGTTCCCTAATGTGAAAGTGGACAAATTTATGGTTAATTCGGCCCCTTTCTGCCTCATTTTACTGTGAATCTTGTGCTTTCATGACAACTAAGTGCACTGAGGACGAGCAGCCATGCCGCCATGGTAATGGAGCACACATTGCTCCTCTCTGCGGATCTTACTCTCGGGACAGAAGGTAGAGAAATTACCACCTCGTACTTAAATAGCTGAACAATTGGCATTCTCTCTTTCGCTCTCTCTGTTCTCTCATTTTCTGTATTCCTCTTCTTTCTGCTGTCTCCCCTGGAGACGTGACATTTTCGAAGAGAGTATGCATATTTTAAACCACATTTAACACCCAGCTACTTATTTCACTCCATGCATTGCATTATTTAAACATTTTCACAACCTCCTAATAATTTTTCTTTTTGAACTCCATCCCTGCAGAACTGATAATTGGTGTTATTTATCTAAACAATACCACTCTTTGACTCTTAGGGTGGGTTTGCTTGAATAATGAATGAGGACAAATGCAAAGCGACTGCACTTACCCCGATTTTGGCTCAATCCACGTCGGCCCGACGTTGCCATTTCTGTTCAAGGAAAGGAAATGGCAGCAACGTTTCAGGGTGTTTACGCCTTCACTGTACTCTGTACTTATAATGAAGCAAGACGTGATATTAACTTGCCAGGGAGGCTAGACCTGGTTAAATTTGTCAGTTCCTCTTGCCCAACTCCAGTGGGGCTTGTGGTTTCATAATAAAAAGGCTTTTGGAGGCTCTGGCTTAGGCCGACGCTCACTGGCTGAAAAGACGCAATGAACAAAAAGATGCTTTGCTTCTGGAACGTATCATGGAGGGCTTTGGGAAACTGGACACATGCAGGGTCCTTTCATTTTCAGTGTTGGTGACGTCTCAGGAGGTGTGACCTGCAGTTACTCGACACAAGACAGATGTGAAAAGGCAGCTTTGTTGAAGGGAGAGATGTCCCAACAGAAACTTGCACTGGTTGGTTATTGTACTGTATTTACTTACACTTGGATTTAGTTACAGAGTCTAGTAGTACATGTAGATTAGGTTATATTGAAGCTTTGCAGATGAATGTCTTCCTACTGGTCTAAAGTACACATGCTGCTATTGAAATAAAACCAGTGAAAATGGATCAGCTGTTGGATATCAACAAGACTTTCCTCATTGCTCAGCGTTTACTGCTACTGCTTGTGCTCTATTATGTAAGGAGGAGGGCCACAGCTCCTTGCTCACCGCTCTCCTCTCACTTCTGTTCCCCCTCAGGTTCAGCAGCACACCCCTTCAGCCCCTTCTGGTTCACGGTGGAGCCCCAGGACACGCTGGCCATCCGGGGCAACGCCGCACTGCTCAACTGCTCGGCACACACCGACCCAGCTACGCCGGCGCGAATCGAGTGGAAAAAAGACGGCACTTTCATGAGCCTGGCTTCCGACGAGAGGCGACGCATACTTCCCGATGGCTCGCTCATATTCACCCACGTGGTCCACTCCAAGCACAACAAGCCGGACGAGGGTACCTATCAGTGCGTTGCCAGCATTGAAAACCTGGGATCCATTTCCAGCCGCACAGCACGTCTCTCTGTAGCAGGTAAGGCTTTTCCAGATGTGTCCAGTGGGATCATTGGGACATACTTGCTTCAGATTCGCTTTGCAGACTGATCAGTGTTCATGCATAGGGTTGAATGATGAGATTTCTCAGGGATTAGAAACATATATTTGGTATTAAATAAATAAAAAATCATAAGGAGTCTAAAAGAAAAGTGATTTGTTACATATCTTGCATATTTTTCCTTCATGATGTTTTGCTACTTTTCTTATCCTTAAGCTATTTGATTTTATTATTCCTTGTTGATTTATTACTTCATCTAACTGGGAACCGAAAGCATATCCTTCAGTGGATAAGTGCTTGTAAAAGGGTTTTTTGTTTTTTTGTAGTCCATTTTTTATTCCCTGTCCTACACTGTGACCTTGTTCAGCTTGCTCATGGCAAGTGACGTGGGATTATTAGTTGTTTTCAGTCAAGACATGCCCTGAAATTTAATTTGGAGGTGGAGGAGCCCCTGGATAAATTTACTGTGAGCTTCCTGCTCAGCCTTGTTCTACCAGGTTCTTTGGACACCGGAGACAGGCCTCCTGTTGACAGTGGGATAGTACATTGTAAGCCTCTCAGACATTGAATTGCTGTGTGAAGTTACTTTATGAATGCGATTCCTATCCAGTCATCAAGTTTTTTTATACTATCTTGCTATCGGAGAAGGGAAATTTAATTGCTTTGCTCACTGTAAAGGCCATTTGGTCTTTCCAGGTGCGCACGCAGATTCATTCATACTACAAACGGGCTAATTGTCTGCTTTGTGAGGTGGTTACTATTGCATTTGTGTGAAGGTCAGTGCCCCTCACACAAAGCAGCTAAACACACTTTACTTCAGTGGTTTCTAAAAAGAACAATTGTGACTTTTTTAGCCGGAGGAACTTGACAGGAAAATGCAGGCATTTATGTCAGAGTTGCCTCCTGTCAGTGATTAGCCCTGAGACGTGCCAAGCACTATGGAATAATCGGAAACCAGAGATTGTTGCTTTCTCATGCCAAGCACAGTGGGCGGACGCAGCGCGGGATTCTTGGAGAATTTGGAGCGATTTCTCACAAGGAGTTTCACACCATCTGCGTTTTGTTTTGCTTATTTGATAATGAATTGTAGTGGTGTAGATAAACGTGGGTTTTTCTCAGGCAACCTCTTCCCAAAACAAGGATCCTTTTTATCTTGTACATGTGTGAGAACATGCATGAGTACATTTAAAAGGGTACCTTTTTACATATTTGGATGAAACTTTGGATAATTAACCTGTTTATGAGCTAAGAATGTACAACTAAAATATGAATACTTCTAAGACACCAGTGATGGATTTTAGATGTATTATATGCTTGTCTTACTGCTGCTTAACATGTTGCTAACTTTACTGTAACAGGAAGGGGTTTTTGTGCCGAGTTTAAAGCCCTAATAATACCTGCCCTCTCCACTGACATGTAATGCAGAAGGGACTTGTTGAGTACATGTTCCAGGATGTGTTTCGCCATCAGACATCACTGCAGCCAGTGGGACCTGCCTGGGTCAACCATGATGGGATGTTGGATTCAATCAATTTCTATTTGAAGAGAGAAGCAGGTGAAATCTGTCAGCCATCATTGGTGCACACACCACTATTTACGCTGACTTGCTTTTCACATTGAGGAGCCCAGCTTTAAAGCCTTCAGCCGTGGTGCACATGCACAAGTGTTGAAGCACACTTCACACTGTTGCACACATATACAATCCTGCACTGATGTATCTCCAGCTTGCTGGCAGTTGGCCAATAAAAAGGTTAATTGCAGTGTAGTGGGAGGAGGCCATTAGGCTGCCGTCAGACCCTGGAATGATGGTGAAGGCAGGGGCGGAGTGGGCGTGACCTCTAAGATGTAATGGCAGAATGAGTCACGGATGGCTGGCGTGGCCAAGAGCATATTTGACATATACCAGGGATTGATGACTGGGAGATGTGCCGCTTGTTTGTCCTGGAACCATCTTCACTTTCACTTCCACACACCAGCACCGTCTCTGCAACTCTTTGGCTTCACCACGTTTTCTGTTGGGTTCTTATAGTTTCACAATATTTACAACACACAGAACCTCCTGTAGTTTTAGTAGTTTAAAAAAACTAACTGCGTAGTGAAGGAGATGGAAAATACTTTCTTAATCCCTGAGGGAAATTGCAACTTCTGCCAATATCATACACAAACTTTTCTTTTAAAAAATTATGTTTTATGATAACTAGTAAATATTCAATTTTATTCTTTTTCTTTATTTTCTATTTTTACATTTAAGCTTGAGCAATAGGCTACTCTTCAGTCTGTATAGTGACTGATGGGTAGTCCGCTTCATATAGCTAGCCAAAACGTTAATAATTTTCTGCTGCATAATTTATCCAAAAGAATGATAGTTCAGAGAGAAAATGTTGGGGCTTTTTATTCTGTAGCTGGAAGTAGGGAATTTTACTAATTTTACCATTATGAGACCCTTAAAGTTCCTTTGAAGCTAAAGCTCCAAAGCAAACCTTTCTTAACGCAGGTTATCTCCATCTGCACTGCCCTGCGCCCAAAGTAGCCCAGAAGGGAGAAACGAAACACTATCTCTTCTATCTAAAAAATATATGTTTTTGCAACCATATTAATTGTGCGGAATTTGACTGGTTTGCTATTTGAGCTTCTATGTCACCACAGCCTCCACACTGGATAGTAACTCTGCAAAGATCACATCCTCTGCCTTCAGTTGAAATGTTAGCAACACTTTGTCAATTAAGAAATATTCTTGAACATCAAAGGCTGGACCCCTAACTGCAACAGATTGCTTAAAAATATATGTTAGCTTGATTGTAATAATATATATTTTGATAGTGCTCAGCTTTAAAGTCACACTGGTGGACCTTTGCTAAAGTCTGTGCTTTGTGTCCTGTTTGCTCTTGCTTTGTCATCCAGTCTGTGTGTTTTAGCGTGTGTGTGCGTAGTCAGCTACTGTGGAAACACAAGCAGGCTCAGATGAAAGAGTAGGAGAGTGTGGCTTAGTGGGGCAAAATCTTATGTATTCAGTTTGTGTCTCTCCAAGAGAAAGGAGGGGAGAGAGAAATTATAGGGCAGAGAATGAGGAGCGGCATGCAGCGGTGGTAGCCGGGACACAGAGCGAGACGCGAGTAATGAGAAATCCCATCCTGACTGTCTGCTGTGCTCCCACACACCCATCGCCTCCTCTCACTGGCACGCTTTGAACTCAACCCTCTTTAAGAATCGCTTGAGGTGAACCCCACCTCACCACCGCTTAACCGGGAAACCCCCAAATGAGAAAACAGAGAATTAATTTTCTTTTTGTCTCTCCCACTATCTTGGAGCCTCTTTGTTTTTTCCTCTGACCTCTTCATATATTGATGAGCAAATCTTTGCTCAGCTATATCAGCGTTGTTTTGTAGTTTTTCTACTTTCTATGGGCTCACCAGTGATTTTTTTTCTTTAGGTCATTGTGGTATATAGACTCAATAAATCCTCTAATCACTTTGCTTTGGAATCCTGCTTCACTGAGATTTGATTTTTTTTTTCTTTCCCCTTAGTAATAGAAATAGAGTAAAGCGAAGACACAACAGTCTTCACTTGTCATGTGTGTCATTTTACATTTAAACATGCTCATCCTGAGCAGGCTGATAGTCGGGCAGCCTTTGGCGGATTTAGGGGTGTCGGCAAATTCTTTAATCCTTTTTTTGATGTATTTTAATCTGTTTCTGTTTGGAGAGGGGGGTTACGGTCCCAGAGACATGCTGGCTTCAGACTGAAAAAGCAGATGATGCCTCACTCTTGCTTTGTTGTGTTTCTCGGACATAACCTGATTTATTGAATCTTTACATATTTTCAATGATCAAATCTCACTGTATGTTTTATTAATATAAAATAAATGTTAAGTGTAAAGGATTAAATATGTTTTTTGTAATTGTGAACATTCAATGAGTATCTGATGTGAGACGAAAATTCCTTTAAAATACCGTGAATGCTGTTTTCCTCCCTTTCTGGGTGGGTTTTCCATTAAAGATGGCATTTACAGCTAAGTGTTTTTCATTCCATCTTGATTGACATCATCCCTTTATCTCAGTAGAAAATCATTTGCAAATCTGAATTCATGAATGTGTAAAAGGATTTTTCTCCTTGTAGCTGCTCACAGACGCCTGGAGTTCAGCAGTGACTGAAAATGAGGAAGTTTTGTCTTTCTGCCAACCCAGTTTGACTCTGTTTTAGTCACCTGATCCCACCAACGTTCTGAGGCTACTGTCTGCTGTGATAAATAAAAACATAAAATAAGTAGCTGGAGCTGAAAGCAAACGGATCTTAAGCTTAGCCGTGAAATACAATGTGACATGTAGCACAGTTGCAGTAATGATCAGGCTTTCATTGATTAAGGTAAACAAAATGCAACAGCTGCAGGAGAATACATTTGCATACATGCATGGTTTGTAGTTAAGACGCCCTTCACTACTCAATTATACAGAGCAGCGTTCAGTCGAAGATGAACATTTAAAACGACTGCAAAGATTCTGCTTACTCCTGTCAGGCACCATTTGGTCCTTAAAAGATAGCAAGTGAGGATTTCATCAGTTCTGGTTCTTTGGCGAAGTCATACCTATATGCTGGAAATCATGGCCTCCTGATGTTCAGGTTGTTGTTTCTTGTTTTAAACCCTGTGAAGTACTGTAAGGCAAGACAAGTTTATTTGTACTGCACATTTCATGTACAAGACTATTAAAGTGATTTACATAAAAGAAAAGCACATTAAAGCAAACTTTAAAAAGAAAGAAAATTAGTTTGATACAAAAACTGTTTAAGTGAAATTATGAAAAGCAAGAAATAAATGTTACAGAGTTGTTAGTAGTTCTGTGGCTCATGGTTCTAATAAGTTAAGTCAGATTTTCTTCTTCAAATGTTTCTTCGCATGTTTGTATCATAAGTACACAGACTAATGAGTTATTTCTAAAATATAATTACATGGATTCCTATATTAGAGCCAACTTTAATTCTCCTGTACATATGGGTCTATGTACCCCTCAGTGCCTGCAGAAGGATTCTGGATCATTTTTCAACATAAGCAGACATGCAGAGATTGTGGGACTGAAGCAACACGTTGATCGATCACTGAATGGCTGAAAGTGAACTCTGAAGGTCTGACTCGAGACAAACGGGATAAAGTGCAAGACACGTTGCCCCAATGAGCAGAAAAGCATAGCTAGCAACATCTTTTGATGGGATTCTATACTTTAAAGTACTCTGTTTTATAAATAGTACTTTCTCCACAAACTCTTTAGCTTGTCCGAACAAAAACCAACAACCAAGAAGCATGTACTGTACATGTCAAACTACGCCAAGTTGTAGCACTGCCCTCATGTACGAATATAACATGGATTGAAGTAAATAATTTGATAAATTCTCTTTCGACTGGGTCTGCATAGGGCAAGTTAAATGGTAACTTTACATGAATAATGAATATTTAATAATAATCTTGGATAACAGCATAATGTAATCTGTACTGAATCATCTACATAAGATGCTCAGTCAGTCTGCGCTGCTGAGTGTGTTTTTTTACCACTTACACACAAATGCTGGTTTCAGAGTAACTGGGCTACTGGAGAATACAGACACCCCTTTCACATGCCCTTAAAGTAGTTTCCTAATGCTTTTAGAGATCCAGTGCAGATAGCATCTAAACACTCAAACACACTTGTTCTGTTGCTGCTCATTCTGTGTATCTGCTGGTGAACACGGCTACTTCTGTTAAACTACTTCCAGCTCTCTGTGTCGTTTCTCTCACTGAATCGCTGTGTTGTCCTTTCTCTTAAATGTCTTTGTTACCTCTCCCTGCCCTCCATTTTCACTTTATTATGCTTTCAGCCCTCCATCTCTCCTAGCTTCTCCGACGCACCCACTGGTGCACATATTTGTATACGCACAACCATATTGTAGTTCTACAGTCGCTGAAATGCGAATCATAAAAAGAGAAAATGTATAAGAGACAATAATAAACTCTTCAGTCTTGCAGAAACTCCCAGAAGTAGGGTATGTCGCTTGTACATATTGTAGATTTAGCTGTGTTTTATTACCACACGCTTCCTTTTTATTTAGAATTTTGACCTATTTGGAAGGTAAATGCAAGTGACTGTCGAGGTCCTCAAAGTTTGGCGCTGAACAGAAACATTCTGGAGCATGTCGTCTTGGCTTGTGTGTAACTTTCAATTTATTTATTAAATAGGGACGTGCGCGACAAAACATTGACCTCACAGTGATATGTGTTTTGTGCCAGGCTTCAGCGAGGCTGAAAATTCCCGCATGCAGTCCCTTAACAAGTAGATGTTAAAAGACCGACTACAGTGAAGATTTAATTAAACAAAACAAATGAAGAACATATTAACATTTAAAGCATCCATTCTCACTTACACACAGGCTACTGACAGGCATTCACACACATCAGTTGATTAGTAAGTACAAGTTTGTTTGGACAAGAGCCACTTTTCATTCAGGTGTGAAAAATAACTTTTTATTTTTCTTATCATGAACTATGATTGCTCTCTTGTTTCATATGAAAAAAAATCCAGTTCAGGGTTGTGTGTTGCTTTGGGATAAAGAGCTGCTATCAGGCAAGATGTGGGATACACCCTGGACTGATCACAGGAACAAACCATGCACGGTCAGACTCGCTTTTAGAGACAGTTTAGAATGACCAAGTAAGCTAATGTGCTTGTTTTTGGATCGCAAAAGGAGTTTGGAGATATAAAGCCATTTGCCTTTTATATATTTACCTTAAATTATGTGTTGCATAATTGTTTCGGTTGAAGAGACAGACACAAGAAGACTTTGAGAGACTTCTTGTATGAAAGGTGCTATAGAAATAAAGTTTGATTTGATCTGACAAAGGCCCCACCCCAGGTTCAAATAAGCAACCTCTTCCATGCTTTGAGGCATCAGCATATGTCTTAACAACAATCATGTTTAGCTGTGATAAAACTGCCTGGCTATGGAAAATAGTTTCTAAAGGAAGAAGGATTTAATGTCTTAAATCACAGTGGCACGCTTCCCTTTATATAGTGTTATCGCGTTTATTCTCCAGAAAATCCAAAACCTTTTACATGATTAATTCTTATATTTGTCCAGACATTGTCTTTTAAATACACATGCACATGATGATGTGAACACACTGAGGACCAGGTATGTGCTGCTATGCTGCAGAGTGGCAGTACAGGTGTCACAAAGAGCATTGCTGATCAGAAAGCAGGAGCCAGAAACACAAAGGTTTCCATTACCCAGATTTCCATCTGGGACTGGAAGCCACTATAGATAAAAGGGGAAGGACAGACCGTTGCTGCCAGTATACATTTAGATCTTCTTTTTGTCTTTGTATGTTTTCACTCTCAGAAAAGGAAAAAGTTAAATAATGAACGTGTGAAAAAAAAAAGAAATATGTGTTAAGCCGTTAGATTCAGCTGTTAAGACGAGAGTGATGGTGGGATGATGGGGGATATCTTGGTTTAGGATGGAACTGTAAGGGAAAAATCCATCCTGTTTTATTCCCTCTGGAGGACGGTAGTAGGTAAAGAGTATCGGGAAAGGACCCTGTTGGGATAGAGGTAGATGACAGCCTCCATTTTACATGTATTCACTGACTGATTAGGTCCTCTGGGTAGGTGGAGAGGCTGACTAAGACGGCGATATCTCTCCTCTCCAGATACCTCTATTTCTGTGTGGGAATTTACACCCATGAAAATTAATTATCTTTCCATGTTTAATAATCTGCCCACTGTTTGTCAATTGTCTTCTGTCCATTCATGTGCAATTCTGACACTGACTGTAATATGGAAGTTGAGGATCATTGCAAGTCAGAGAAAAAAGCTTTGTTTTAACTCTGGCCATCTATTTTTCCCCTCAAAATCTTCATCATGTAGCAGGCAGGAACCAGCAATGCTGCCCCCATTCATGCATGCAGCCAACTTCTACTATACTACTACTACTACTACTGTCATTTAGCAGGTGCTTTTATCCAGAGCGACTTACACATGAAGCCTCCATCTGAGAAGGTTTCATTGCTTGAGGTTGAGATTCATTGCCTTTTAGTATTAGGCCTTTCTCAATAAGCAATCATGTGTGAAATCTAGCAAACAAATCCAAACAGTTTTGTTACTTTGTTGCTGACCAGGAAAAACAAAGTGCGTCCATTTGTCCAAGATCACTGGGTCTTAAGGGAAGCTCAGAAAGGGTCAACTTACCTCTGGCACCACAGTGGAAACACATTTTCTTGGAGACGTTTCTAAAACATAAACAGAATGCCTTCCTCTAAGAGTTACTGGTGAATCCATCATTCCTTGTGGTGCAAAAACTTCTGCTATTAAAATGATTGTGGTGGGCATTGTGCACGCTCAGCCTGGAGAATTTGACCATACAAGGAAATATGTACCACAGGCTCATAGTTGTTAGACTGCCTCGATATATGACATCACAGATTCTGCCATTATAATATTAAACTTGTTATACAGGTTCCTTTCATATACATGCTAAAAAATTGTTTTAACAATGTAGTTAAACCAGAAAACATGGAAAAAACATGCTATGGACCCTTTCAGATTAATTTGTTCAGCACAGTTTATTTCTGCAGCTGTTTTTTAATGTCCTTCGCATAGCTTTGTCCCAGTGTCACCCAACACAGGGACTTCTTGGGATTTAACATCATGGTTATTCCATGGAGTGACGTAGAAGACTCTTTGAAGTCAGACTCTAAAATCCAGTGTGCCAGCGCTGCCCCATGTCTGGAGAACTCTGATTAGAATTTTATTTCAGATCAAATTTAGTTTGGACTTTATTTGTGAGATTTGATTTATGTGGTTTATCTCAGACTTCCTGAGATAGATTTGCATAACAATGTTGCCAGAAAAGTGGATTTGGACATTGTGAGCATAGCCTTAGACTTGGCATGTCAGTAAAAGTCTGAGACTAATTTAGTTTGCAATGTCACAGTTTTAATAGTCACAGTAAGCACATAATAAAAGAATCTTAACTCGTTGATATAGCCTAACTAGTCCTGCTACTACATGATTATATTTTAAAACAATACGAATCAGAAATGGCCTTTTCACCCTGTTACACCAAACAAGGTTCCCCGCTGCAGTTGATCAGAGTGCTGGTCACAGTTCACAACCAGGCGGCTCTAAAAAAATTTGACAATTTTTTTCACTGAAAATGCGAGAATGCTAATGTGTGCAAGGGGCTGGACACGGTCAAAGTCCAGGTAATATGTGGTTTATTTCTTTTGTAGACATAGCAGATAACTGACTGGATAATTTGGCAGAACCTGCATGTGTGTATGCTTATAAATTATTATATTTTTGGCTACTTCTTGACTTTTGCTTCTGACCTTTTCTGATATTTCCAGATAAGTTTTAATTTCAACTCGAAAACAGCCACAAATAAGCAGGAACTGCATCTCCCTCTGACAACCCGTTGGGTTTGCCACTGTGCCTACATTGCTATGCAGTGTTTATGGTTGGGGAGATCCAAATATCAAGAGACGTTTTCTTCCCTTTAGCTCAGCAGATTTTGGTATTTTAAATCAAAGTGTACTGTCCTGTTGAGCTCAGACCATTTCCAGCCTGTTCGTGCCCTGTGCTGGTGCAATCTGAGTGCTAATGACAGCGATGGTTGACTGCAGTCAGTAGATGAAGATAAACTCTTTTGCGCATAATGACTTCCTTCACTCGATTTCTGTGTTTTCAAGCCCGCTGCTCCCCATCCCGCAGCAGCTGAACTTCAATACACAACTGTATACGGTGCAACTCCCAATGTGTGTGTGAGGCAACACACATCCGTACGGATTCTCATCTGCTAAAGGCTTTCCACGGATCCCAAGAGACGTCCTTCTAAATGCCCCTCATCCTCACTTTGGACCTGAAGGACGGTACCGTGGTGTCAGTGAGAATTTGGCTGCTGGGTTGACAGCTTCATCCGCACTGAATGTTTTGTCAGTTTTGTTTATAAATGTCTCTCTGCCATCTGCTCTAAAATATCCACCTGGACATGCTCAACATAGTTTTGGGATCTCATGTAATTTTGAATTGCCCCTCAGCTGGTACCGTCGGATGTGGGATTTACTTAGAATCTATGCCAGCGCTTCCTCTGACTGCTTGACACATTTCCCAGAGCTGAAGGGATGCATTAAAATAAAAATGAATCGCATTTAGTAGCGCATCAGAAGATATTCTTTACACCTGTCAAACTGAATATACAATTAAAACATAACTTATCCTGTGAGGTGGTGGAGAAAAATACGAAGATTAATCAACCTAGAAAGTCAAACTCTGAATTCCTCCACAAAGTGATGTAGGCTACTTAGACTGGCACTCACTGCTTTGAGGCCATTTCATGGCAACAATTGGCTGCGCTTGTGTTAACACGCAGCTAAAATGAAATGACTGAACAGCTTGCATTAAAACAAAACACGACGAGATGACCTGAAGAAGAGTGGTTTCCTTGACAACATACAGATCTAATTAATAAATGTGTTGTTGTTTCAGCTTGTAATTAGGGGTCAGTTTGATCGGAGGTCTGTGTACATATGCAGACTAACCATGTTCAGAACGTTCACACAGATAAAATGAGCGAGTTGCCTGGAAAGAACCACATTTAAAGCTGGTAAAAGTTACAGGGACCAGTTCATCACTTTCACTGCTTCTCTCAATCTGCATAAAAAGATACTGACTGCTCTCGAGCATTTTGTTTGTCTTCCCCTCATTGAAATTCTCTGTCCATGTTTTCCGTCCTTACATGTGGAGACACCTATGGACCGTCGCGCTCATCCGCATCGCTCTTTCATCCGACGGCGCTCGACCAAGTGAGCATGCACTGAGCTAGTTTTAGGTTCACCTGAAAATATCCCCTTCTTTCAAAGCTAAGTTTGGCTTTATAAAGCATTTGAACCCTGAGAGTTGACTCTCTCTCTTTCTGTGTTTGATGGCTCCCCATACCTCGGGGAAATCTTTTGAAATGTATCTTCATTCATCAGACAGACAGAAAAAAAAAGTGAGACCTTGCGAGTAATGTTTTTATCCCAGATTGACAAAGTCCTGTCTACGTTGAATTTTTAATTTCAAGGTCACCTCCTTTGTTACCTGCTCTTAGCGGAGAACGGTTTCCACCTAAATCATTCTGATAACCAAGCTTTTCATGTCAGCTCATTTTGATGCTCAAAAATCCAAATTAATGTCGGCAGATTGTATTTTCTGAGTAAAAAGTTTGATTTGAGGTTAACTTTCAGCTTCATTTAAATAAATCATGTGTGAAACATGTACAGTCATATGCAAAAGTTTGGGCACCCCTGATTATTTTCAAGATTTTTCTTTATAAATCATTGGTTGTTTGGATCATCAATTGCAGTTAAATATATCATATAGCAGACAAACACAGC
>JAVQJG010191002.1:0-11093 GCA_036024015.1 Craterocephalus amniculus | reverse complement strand
CCCCCCCCCCCCCCCCCCCCCCCCCCCCTGTCAGCTTGCCATCTTTCTGATTTCCTGACATTTGACATCACTTTCCCTTCTTTCCCCCTCCGGATGCCATTAAGAATTTGAGAGCGGGGGCCAGGGGCCTGGGGGAGGCAGGGAGGGAGGGCCGGTAGATGGGCCCCATATTGCTCTCTTCTTACCACCCTGTGTGGTGCTGGCAGTCTCCTCCATTGTCTCCCATCAAAAGCTCATTGTAGTGTGGCAAACTCCATTCATTTCCCCGTGCACCATCCCAGCCCCAGGGGTGGAGTGCAGGAGGACAAGGGGCTCAGGGATTATTGCTGTTGTTGTTGCCAGTTGCACATGCTATAATGTGCGGCACTGTGCCATTAGCCAGTGTACAACATTAGGCCTAATTCGGTCATTACCTTTAGGGAGATGGGGCTATCTTGGAGGAGTAGGATGGGCTCAGCGGGGGACTGGGGATGCTTACATGGGGGGGGGGGTATGGGGGGTGAAGCGCAGGCTGGGGTTTAACGCAGTCTGAGTGTGAATGAAATATAGGAAACAACACCTGAGATACACATCATTACGTCCATCCTCCACTTAGAAATTAACCTTGATGATTGTTAACGTGTACACACGTTATCAGAAAACATGCATCTCAGTTTATTTCACTGTCGGAAATCGGAAAATAAATAGTAAATAAGTGTTTCTTGACAAATAACAGTATTGATGATGTGTCGGCACATGAGAAACGGGACAGCGCTGCCTGATCTGCGGCATGTATATTAAGCTCTCTGCTGCTCTGAATGGCAGAGCGCAGCCACACATGTAGCAGCTCTTCATCGAGGCGTCTGTTTCAATTTCCCTGCTCCCTTACAACAGCCCCCCTGAGACGAGTCATTAGCTGGCTCAGACAGCTGGGGGCACAAGGGTCCTCTGTGTGCCTCCCTTACACCCTTCTGCCTCCTCCTCCCTCTCCATCCCAGCGTCTGTCCCGCCAGCACAGCTCCGTATGGCGGGTGGAAGACGTGAGCGCGAACCTGCCTCTAACGTGACAGCCAGCATTTGTTTAATGTCGCTTGGGGTTAAAGGGGAGGGCTGCCCCTTGGGGGGGGGGCTGTCATAAACACCTCTAATTATCAAATTCTGCCCCTAATGTTGTGGAAAATGACCCAATCTGAGCCCATTTTTGCACCTGAAACATGTATGAGGTGACGCTCTGTTTGCGTCAGACTTCAGCAGCATGAAGGCAGAGAAGCAAAGTGAACTACAAAACACCACACGCAGCTATATAAAAAAAAAAAAAACAGCATCAAACACCTAAAAGCAGTATTTCCAGGAAACAGTTGTCAGACCTAAGCTGCCGGGTTAAATTTGTCCAGATTAAAATGATGAAGTTGAAACTGAAATGACTCAGAAAGTCTAGAAATCATTTTGCCATTATTAGCTGGCTGTTAGTGTGTATGAGGGCCATCAGGACCAAGCTGGGTAATGAGGCACACTGGGGATCGGGAGACTCTTTAACACTCAGCCAAGATCACCTGGGCAGCAGAAAAGGTATCAGCCTAACCTGTGATTACAGCGTGTTACGCTCCCTCCACGGAGCTGACAGCTTAAACATGCTTCAGGATGAAGGTTGTGGGTGAGACAAAGAGGGTGCAGTTAACACCTTCCTGTCTTTACCGGAGCCGCACTGAGAATAAATGAAAATTAAAAAGAGCAAGAGAGAGAGGGAAGAAAAAAGAAAAAAGGAAAAGGGGGAGGGGGAAGGGGTGGAAGTCATTTCATTCTTATTCAAGAGGCTCAAGGTAAGGAGCACCATGATTCTGCCAGGCCCCTTGACATGGCAGCCCTGCCTGTCCTCAATCAAAGCCAACGGCTGCAATTAATGGCAAAAATTAGAAACAATCACCGCCTCCCTCTTATTATCCTCAATTAGAGCGTACTAATCAAGGCCTGATCGCGCTCTGCTGCTCTCTCCAAACTAAATGTCAAACTTCATTACGGCCTGGAGTAGAAATCAAACGCCCCGCATGCTATCACCCTCGCATCGGGAGGCCGACGTATAAAGCTCAGTGCCACGGGAAAAGGCTATCTGTGCATTAAGCACCTCCACGCTGAAGTGAAAGACTTGTATTTGAGAAAAAGCTTGCGCATGTGTGGACGAATTAACACACTGCAGCACAGAATGAAAGGAAATAGTGTAAACGTTTTATGCATCATTGATAAGCAATATAACATGACATTGAAATATACATATTTCTTTCAAATAAAAATAAACTGATGATTAGCAAATTGATGTTGATTTATGAATAAAGAAATAGTACATTTGCCTTAAAAAATTTAGAGACCCAATTATATAAAATCATCCATCACTGCTGACAATAAACAAATCCTCATATTAGTGGAGAACAAGCAAATTATTCAAATTGATGATCGGAAATATTAAATATTTTCACGTCTTTTTTCTCTTTTTTTTAATAGACTGAACTATAACTGAACTCAAAGTTTAAGATTCAGTAAAAATATGATTTTGAAGATTCTGTAAAGATATCCTTCCTTATTTTTCTAAGGTGAGTAAGGCGTCATATCTCAGACTTTGACCATAACTTAAGCTATTATCATCAGCATCATATTACTCAGATGACTGTTTTAGCCTGCTGCTTTTAATCCAGGTTCAAAGATTGAGGTGTGCAAAGGAGAGCAGGGTCTAAACAAGCACCCGGTGAGATTAGAATGAGTGTCTTTATGAATGCAAGTGATAGAAAAAAAAAATTGGGCTGGGATTTAATCAAAAATCTGCGCTCAATATTCAAGAGATGTTCCAACCGCTGCTTCTGCCTTTGCTCAATAGGTTTACAAATGAGAGCATTCTTTAAATAATATGGAAATGGTTACCTGACTAAAACGCATTCATTCTCCTGTGAGTCATCAATCTGCTGTTTTTGCATCACATTTTATGTTATAAGCTGCAACCTTCACCAAGGATAATGGAGTGATTGGGCTTGCTTCCAGTCAATTCGAATGGATAACATGAGCAGCATTCACCGTGGAACACCCTCTATTGATTATTGAAGATGCATTACGGTGAAAGATAAGATGGTTGCATTTCAATCAAGTTTATGTTTCCGTATAGTCCAGTCACACTTTGCACAACAGATGCGTTCTGCTGCTTTTATTCAGATCCCGAAATTAGAGGGAGGCATAAAAATCGGCATATTCAGGCAAAGTTTTCAAGCATCAAAGATGTTGCTGCAAAGTCTTTAACTGTCTGCACTCACTATGCAATGATTACAGAGACGCCTCTCCTTGTAACAATCCGTCATTTCTACTATTGTTTTCAGTTCATTTGCCTCATTCAAGCTCATTTGTGGTTACCTTAAAAGTAGCATGAAAATAATTGAAGAAAGCAGAATAATGGGGCAAATTGTGAATCTGATTTAGTCGAAGACTGGGAGCTGGTTAATGAGCTATGCTAATATTGAGGGCTTTTCAGATTTAACAAATATTAAAAGAGGAAATTCTCGCTCACTTCCGTGGCTGCAATGTTTAGGAAGTTCTTTTATTTGTCCTCTGCAGTTTGGCCGGCTGCGTTCACAAACATCCAACCACGAAGCCTTTTTTTTCCCCTCCCATTGTCCCATTACAAAAACAGACGCAAACACCCTTCCTGCAAAAACTCACATACAAACAGCTGCACTAGAAAATTTTTGCAAGAACACACTCGTGCTCATTTATTTGAGGACCCCACGAATCTAAGTAATTCTGCTTTGGGCATGCTGCTGATGGGAGACGGGGGTAGGGGGTGATGGAAGTGCCTGCGTCCAGGCAGAATTGATCGTTCGGCAGCTCCAAATGAGAGACGGGGCTTGTCTGCGGAACCACGAGGGCCGTGCAGTTGGACTCCAGCAGCGCTCGTAAAGTGCGCTCTTTAAACTGCCGGGGCCCCTGGGAGCCCATGGGGAGGGGGGGAGCCGCCGCCGTGCTAATGAGAACTACCAGAGTGCAAACATGCATGGAAATGACTGTTATTCTGTTGATGTGCATTTAAGTGCTTTTTTACTGCCAACCACAAAGAGAGGGAAATAACTGGTGATGAATGGTACCCCCGAAAAGCATTCATTTTCCTCTTCGGAAGAAAGGAGAGGAAAACAGAGGAAGGGGGAGGCAGAGAGTAAGATGGAAGGTAAAGACAGGATGGATTTGACGTGGAAAGGGGGGGCAGATATGGTGAATATATTATATTACTTCACTCAAGTACAGTGACAAGCAGGCAGTAAGTGGAGTGTATCAGTGGCACAGAGCTAACCTTCACTGTTCCCCTCCTCTGAACATACTGTTTCTATCAAAGAGCAGCAGCCAAAAAGGTCACTGCGATCACAGCTCTGATCACCTAATCATGAAAATGAAAAAGGGGAAAAAAAAAAAAAAAAAAGTCTGGAAATGGCACCATTTCCCATCCTTCCTGTTTGTCTTCATTCATTCCAGCCTTTGGTGATAATTTTGTGAATATCTGTGACGGTTGGAAACGCTTACGGGCTGCGCTGCTCGTACTGGTGTTGATGGCTTCGTTCCACTGGTCAGCGCTGGACACGGAGAAGGATCGCTGGTGCATGCCGTCCTTACTGCCGCCAAACGCAGAGCCGCCTGCCTGCAGGGATGTGCTGCTGTTTGAGTGAGGCGCACCTGGATCAGAAGCGACAAACACAAGCAGAACACATGTTAGTGTGTGTTTAGTTGTTTTAATTCTTCACCAAGTCTGACAAGATCGTGTTTATCAAGTCTTACGGCAGCGTTTTGTAGATTGTGCAGCGCTGCAATGCAGCCGCCACCTTATTCACGCACATATCTCCGTCACCACCCCCGACACACACACACACACACACACACACACACACACACACACACACACACACACACACACACAAAACCCCGCTCTCCCTCCGCCTCAGCCTCTAATTAGCCCTTAATTAACAAGATACACTCTGAACGCTAATTATCTCGCCTCATCCCTCTGACTGCCACATCGATCTCCACTGGCGTCAGCAGGCGTTCTCTCCCCGACTTCCAATCAGGCGAGCCGCGGACGCCTGGCTCTCTTTACTAATTCATGGGCAAGGCAGCGCCATGTGGGGTCCTTCCCTCCTGTTTGCGAGCAGTTGGTACCGCACATCCTAACTACTCTGACAAACTCATCGGCATGCTTCATGTCATGTGAGTGGATGCAGATGAACTGCTGAGGCTGAATGACATTGTGTCACATGCAGCTCCATAGATTTAAAGAATTCCAGCTAAGAAAAAGTTCATAACCACACATCAAAAACAATCTAATTAAGCCGCTTCGGGTTAAAGAGAGAAAGGTTAAAGATTCAGAGGCTTTGTGTTGGAAAACAACAGATTTCGCTGATTTTCCCCACAATGCTTTCTCATCTTACAGGTAGAACACATCAAGACCTTTTATTCAGTAATTACAAGAGAATATCACTTTCTGATTGAGGTGACAATAACAGAAAATATAGAGTGTGGCTGGTGTGTAAAATAAACTAAGCGGCACGGGTGCTTGTTAGGATAATATGTCCTGCTCATTATCTAGAGTAATAAGTGTATCAAATTCACATAATCATGTCTAATTAGTATCAGTAATTATCTTGTTGGGCCCAGGAATATTAATCTTCGGGTCCCAGAGGGGAGGGAGCAGAATCACAGCAAGAATGGGAGACAGAGCGAGGGAATCACGCTGAGGAGCGCCGACTAAATTAGCATGCTGAAATCAGTGGAGAGGAGGGGGAGGAAGAGGAGGAGGAGGGCGCCTTGGAGTGGAAGAACTGAAATGAGAATTTTGAAACTTTGTTTTTGAAAAAATGCTGGATGAATAATACACGAAATAAGCTTCTGTTTAAGAAAAAAAAGGGAATATGATGGATTCTATTAATGCACTGAAAACGTATCTGTTCCAGTTAGGGCGTGCCATTAGACAGATGTGCGATGCTTTGCCGTTTTAATGCACAGTTTTAATCCACTTTCTTCCACATACAAGTATCTCTGAGTGAAGTTTGACTCTTTCACACCATATGAAAATAAAACCCAAAGGAAAAAACAGAAACACCGGATAACTACAAGGCAACTTTAACTGATACTTAAAATTCAACAATCATCTCTAATTGTCAAATTGGATGCTAATGATTAATGAATTATACATGGCTGTAACCATTAGTCCCCAGAGGCCACTCCTGCATAAAGGGAAGGATAATGTAATTACAGTGGTGAAATAATCAGCTTGTGGTATTAAAAGAAAACTGAACTTTCGGCTCCATCCAGGCCTGACTTCAGTGCAATTCACACATCTAACAGAGACACAATGACAGACTGGGTGACCCTGATAACAGACCCTGATAACAGCAAACTGAACTCTACTGCACTGGTTCCCAAACTTTCAGAGCCATGACCCCAGAGATGAGATACATTTGTTTGTGACCCTCTCTTCCACAATGACAATTATTAGTTATATGATATCAGACGGGTCATCCTCTGAACAGGCTTAAAAATAGTCTGTCTTAATGTGCATTTTTTCATTTTGTTAAAGATTCAAGGTGTTAAATTTCGATTTATCTCTTTGTTAATAGTTTCATTTTGACAGCCATGATAAAAATCCCAAATTTGCTTGGCAAGAGGTTACATGCTTTTCACAATTATCTGGTGACCCAGATAGTGTAAAGTGCGTATACGCTGTGCATCAAGTACTATCTCAGAACAGCTAAATAAATTTATTTTAAGTGTGGTAACTACCTTAAATTTGATGAATGGGAGTATATCTAAACAAATCAGTTCAAAACATTTGAAATGACCTTAAACATAAACAAATGTTGAGATGTAACAATGTTTATTTTTAAAACAATTACTTTATTTATTACCTGCAATGAAAATGACTTTTGTTCAACTGTGTCCACGTTAAATGAATGTTTCTATTTTCCACATGATGATTTTATCATTTTAACTCAAGTCATTTACAATTTGACTCTGATTTTATAAATTAACAAGTGGCAGCTAAGTATCAAAATCATAGTGCTGTAGTTTTCTTATACAGCCTTTTTATTGACAAGTGAATCAAATCAACTTATTATGGCACCTTCCGCGACATAAAGTCTAATCTGTAACTCACCAATGGAGCTTTTTTAGTTTGATAAGCCTTTCTCAGGGGGGCTCAAAAGAATTTTTCATTTTAATAAACGAAAACGAGTGCTTTTATTTTAATAGCACACAATAAAATCGAATGGCTGCTAAACAAACTTTTGTCTCTGTTTAAATGTCACTAGCGGGTTAATGAAAAAAAAAAACACATTTTTGACCTGTTCAGGAATAATAAAGCTCTAATCAAATAGTATATAAGGCCAGCTGCAGTCCTTTTGCAAAATAACACTTCAAATCTTTATTTTCTCTTATCTTAGTGTTAGAAATATTTATACTATCAGCGGAGTAGTCTATCAAAATGGCTTTTTGTGAAATAGACATTATCTTCTTTTCTGTGTATTTAAGTCTTGTTCAGATCCTTGAACACTAATGGACTCTTCAAAGTACAAAATCCCCACTGCGGACTGTATCATCATGTGTATAAAGAGGTAACAAAAGCCATATCATTTCTACTGCAGGCTATCTAGGGCTGGGGTGTTAAGTGGAGGCGATGGATTAGCGGGGAGCAGCTACGCCTTGCCTCTCATTTCTCTTTAGGCCGGGCCGTCAGTGGGCTGATGAGCCGTGACGAGGCCTGACCCCTCCGTGGAGTTGTTGCCATTATGTACAAGTAGTGAGATAATGAAGCATTCATGCTAATGTGGGCCGGGCAACACATCATCTGCAGCTGTGTAATCCACCATCATTATCACGACCAATGCCCTGACGTCCCTCTCCACCTATACTGCTGCAGCAGCAAGCCCAATCACCAGTCACTTAAAACACTTGTGTTCATGTTTGCCCATTAATACTGGAACTCTACAAACTACATATGCAGCACTTTAACCAAAAAGTATTTATACTTTAACACATTTACCAATGCATCCTATTTCAGAAATAGTTAATTTGACAATTAAAGATACAGAATTATTAGTCCTGATAAAACATTGAAACTGGTTGTGCATTTGACAGTTTGTCTATTGATAAACAGGTAATCTAGCTAATCCATGAATAAGTAAACCCTTTAAACCCAACCCAGGAAGAACTGACGAAAAAAGTCTAATTTTTAAATTCTGAAGTACTTACTTAGCCCTTTAACAAAATGTGTAAGAAAAGAAATTTTTTTTGGGGGGGCTATATCTACCATTCATTACCATGTGACAAGACACAATTAATATACTGCAGTCTTCTGATTCCTGGCATCCATTAGGGGTCAGAAGACCAGTTTCATATTATATTCTGCAGAGTTTTTACCATAAAGTGATGCAAAATGTCTCAGAAACATTTGTATCTAATATAATACGCTTGGCTTTATAAGGTTAAGGAAGTTGGAAATATCTGCTCAATAGTGTCTGCAACTGGCCACAAGGTGCCGATGATGTGAACACAAAGGCCTGATGTTTGACAGAGCCTGCTGCTCAGCTACTGCATGGATGTTTGCTCTTTAGCACGAAATAAAATGGGGTAATAAACTGGTTTATTTACTTATTTGTAACCAGGATCCCCAATTAGCTGCTGCCAAGGCAAACCGCTAGTGTTCAGTGTACAAAATAATCCAATAATAATACAAAAAAGTTACCTTTAGACAACTGGGTTAAAATGCAATTCCAGTCAGGAGGAGCTAAACATTTTCCTCAGTTCTACACCTCCTCCTTTTGGAGAGTGAGCACCTCTCTCTCTCCCACAGGATTGATTAGAAGTGACTGGGCCCATTAATACTTTGATACAGTGTATCTGTCGCAGGTGACACGGCAGGACGCATGTTAACAGGGAGGATCATATTTAAAATGGTTCCGCTTAGCACCCAGTAAAGGAATTAAACCTGGCCGCTCGGCAAAATCGTGGGCGCATGCGTTCTCCCATTTACTCAATGTCTTCTCATTCTGTCCTCTTTATCTTCCCATCTCCCCCCCATCCACTCCGCCCCTACAGCTCACCGCCGCTATCCCTCTTCTCCCAGTGATTATAAAGGTCTTTAGATCTAAGGAATGAATGAATAACCAAAGGCAAAGACAAGGCTTGTGATTTAGACGCCGTGAATGAGAAATTACTCCTTTGTTCCCTTCATCAATTGCATGTCTAATGAAATCAAAATCCCGATCGTATAATCAGAAGAGGGTCCTCCACCCGGAGAGGGACCTGATGTGATTTGTAACCTTTCTTTTCCTAAGTGGAGATTAAGGCAAATCTCCCTCATATTGTTCCCTGATGCAGAAATGGATTGTGACCAAAAATCTTGGGAATTTGTCACTAAGGAGACGTTTCAAAGAAACAAACATCTTTGGGTAAAAAAAAAAAAAAAAAGGAACAAGAAAGGACAATACAGGAGAGACAACCAAAAAGACTGAGCTGTTTTCACTCTTCACAACCTTATCTGGCCTGTTTTTTCCTGGTCCTTTGTCCGCCCGATGGCTACCCTTAACCCAACACTCAAGGTTGGCACTTTGTAGGATGAAACAACCTCCACCTAACGTACTGTGCTATGTAAACTCTTACATCTTTCTGACTTTGACTGATTAACTCATTCAGCAGAGGCTGCACCTTTGCCACATTTAACAGTAACCTGCCTGGACGGTGCTAACGGTCACCAAGGGGCTGTCTTTGGCAACGAACCCGTCTCAGCTGTTTAGCTTTAAGCCGAGTGATTCAAACCCTGTTCCCGTTTCACAGCTGATGAGGGATCCTGCCTCCCCCTGCGGATCACTTTGCTAATTAGTATTAATTACTCTTAATCCTAATCACTAAATTTAATCACTGGTTTCCCCTTTTATGCCTGCCAGAGTCTCAGCATCCTCTGGTGGAACGGCTTACAGGTCTATTTTTAATCCTGAAGGTGGACATACCTTGGCATGATGGTCTGAGACCAAACTGGGTTTTATTGTTGTGACCCTGCCACTGCGCTGGATGAAAAATAACTAGGTCACAGTGACATTAAAGACACATGTTTTTTGTTCTTCCTCTTTGAACATGAGCACAATACTTAAAAAACAAATTTAATTCCCTCTTTAGTAATCTAACAAATTAATAGATTTGTCATAAATGATCATTAAGTTGTCATTACATTAGCTGCCTCCTTTGGTACGAAGCAGCTAATTTACATGGATGACATCGAAAATGAAGATTATGAACCTGTTGGGAGCCATTTTTATGATTAATCGCAAACAGTGGACAGCAAAAAATTAGCACCGTAATAAAAGACTAATTGAGTAATCATATATTCTACCTGTGATTAATTTCTTTAAAGGAGTGATTGACATAAATAAAAGATGCCCCTTTATGAAGCAAGTTTTATAAAAAAACTGCATAACTGAACACAAAGAAGTAATGATTTAAAGATCTAGGTTATTACATTACGATGAATTTACAGACCCCCCCCTTTCTCTCTCGGAAGGGGAGTTTACAATCCCCACACAACTCTGCACCTGCTCACCATTGTGAGTTTGTATGCTTATTTTTGGGGCTGCTCCCTGTTTTGAGGCGGAGGATATCTCTAAAATATGCTGAACAACCTTAAATCTATGCCACTTTTGTTTGGGTTTGTGTCCGACTTCACTCTGCAGGAAAAAAGGTCAAGGTCATAGTTTTCCCTGTGAACTGTTTCGCACTGGTGTGACAGTGAATGTTAAGTATTTAGAAGGATCAAGCACAGCCTTTTGCCTGTCATTTGTATCATAGTTGCCCCCTTTTCTGTTTCATCTAACTTTCAACAAATCACTGTTTGACACCGTTTGACCATGACATTACTGCAAAAGGGAATGTGGACATAAAATCCTGTCTTCTTAGGGCCTTTTGACATGGCGTGCTCGGGCCCGTGCGGTGCCCGGGATCGATTACTCCTGAGTTGTGTTCACATGCCAGTGCTTGAACCAGGCTCGGGCACGCTTGGTAATGTCGGCGCCAGAACACTAGGTGGCAGTGTTGAGGAAAGTTGGCTG
>JAVQJG010190975.1:0-46765 GCA_036024015.1 Craterocephalus amniculus | reverse complement strand
CGCCGTTTCTGGTAGGGGGAGACCCGATAGAGGAGGACATGTCCGCTTTTTCATCAGAAAAGGTCAGTCAAGCAAAATACTTAAATCCAAGCTGCTGTATGACGATGATAATGCTGCATTGAGCCGCTTTAATGTCACACTCTGACTTCTGCCATGAAAATGGAAACACGTCAGTCACAGGAGTAGAGTCAGACAAAAAACTCCAGAACCAGACCTTTATCAACCTAACAGCGACTTGACAAGAAGGAAAGTCTAGAGTCAAAATGGTACAGGTAAAAGGTTTTCCTCTCCTGAGACACAAATTTGGTTTCCATGGTTTCAAACAGTAAATGATTAAACCAAGGTCAGCTGTAGCAATATATCCTAAGTCACTGGTTATCAGACAGGGGTGTCAAAGTCAGCAAACAGCTGTCAATAAATGCAGATTTATGCTTATTTTACTGAACAACTTTGACTTTAAAATTTCTGATTTACTGGCAAAAGTGTTAATGAGGACAGAACCTGCACAACAAGTTCCACACCGAATCTATTTAATCATTGGGAGAAAAAAAAACCTTGTCTGCGTAATCCTTGCATCCTTGGAAAACATCTTTAAAGGTGGCATCAAGGTTGTCAAGGCTTCACCTTGCAGATGATTATTTAGAAATAGAAAGTCTGCCGTATTGACTGAAATTTAGGAATTTAAGTTTTTACTGTGAGTAAGATCCAGTTTTTGTAGAGAAAGTAAGCCGACTCCACTTTGATCACGGTTTTACTCCATGTCTTATGAATTGTCAATTTATTTTTGGGTGTGAAATTGTTTTTCTAACAAGATTTTGTACAAGAGCAAATGCAAAACCAGTCACTAAAATGTAGTGACTTTATCTGCAATGATCAGATAAAGCATTAAAAGCACTGGCAGATAAGGTAAAGACTGCTCAGTGCAGTGGAGCCAGCGAGGTCTTTGCAGGGATCTAAAACTCTGCTTCTTGACGGCGCACTGTCATGCAGGTGTTAGATGTTTCCTGCTTTAACACACCTGACTCACATTAATGAGTCATTGTGCAGGAATCCAAAGCCTGGTTTATGTAATAGCTGGAAGCAAACATTTCATCCTGCTGCTTCCAGCCTGTCTTCAACCTGGTGCTGTAGACTGCAAACATTATGGAGAAGGAGGGCCATACTGTACTGTGGGTGATCACTAAGGGATCAAATGTTTTTAATGATTCTATTGATTAAAATATTGAAATATAAAACAGAAAACGAGGAAACAGACAGAAAAGCTCACGTAGTTTTAAAATTTGGTTACAAAAGTGCGTGCAATAATTTCTGGGAAATGGATGAACCTGTAAGGTTCACATAAAAATGCTGTAAATATGAGAAAAAAGAGCTCTTAACCCTTTATCTGCTGTTTGGTAAAAAATATTTTTTCAATGATTGTACTAAATTTAATCATAAATTGTGGAAGTAAACATGCTTGAGTCATCTCCTACAGTATCTAAACTAAGTGTTTGTTGTCTCATTAGGTTTAGGTTTTGATCATATAACTATTGTTACTGTATTGTTAACCATCATCTCATCAATCGATCATTCTAATAATAACTATCCTAAGGAAATGAATAAATGCATGCTCTCATTTCCATTGCTTTTTTTCTTAAATACTGTAGGGGTCAAAGAAATTACAATAACTACATCACATAGTAGATAATTTTTCATTGTTCAGTTTAAACAGCTAGCTACCAGAGGGCAATGCTAATGTGAAACTAAGATTTTCCTTAAACTGGTTAGGAGCTTCTTGTCTGAACACAGAGTGGCTCCAGCCTCAACTTTTTAAAGTGGATTTCAGATGCTAAACAGCCTGTGCTCATTTTAGTCTGATGTTTGTCTTCATGAAACATACATGATACTTCATACCTTGTGAAGACAGATACGGACTGTAGGTGAAAAGTGACTATCTGCCCACAGAAGACATGTCCACTATGTTTCTGACCACTTTTTTCACAATTTTTTGTGAGCATGTTGTTGTTATCAAATTCTAGAGATGCATGCACTGAGGAGGAATGGGAAATGTGGGAGGGACCTTACCATCACCATGTCTCCAGTGAGTGAGTTTGCCAGGTCAGTTACAGAGGAGTGGCCGTCAGCATCTGGGGGCTGGCCCTTGGGGCTGTTAGCTGGCTTGTTGCCCCTGAAAGCAAAAACTCAGGTTGACAAAGAGCAACAATAAGGACGAGTGCTGAGAGACTAACTCATCTATAGAAAGACAGAACGTCTGAGCACACAGGGAGTCCAACCTCCACCTGTTTAGCTGCTGAAAACTGGCTATCTGAAAGGATCAATTTGGTCCAAGTTTACTTTGGATAGATGTCACTTCAAAGTTGAGTGTGCTTTCTGTGGCTAACTTGAGCGAAGCCAAATAAAATCTGCCAAAGATTCCAAAGATAAATGATGGGCACAAGAAGTGAAGACAACTGATGTAGAGAGCTGTGTCTGATGAGAACTGGAGTCTAAGATGACTATAGATACATCCAGTGTGGCAAACATCCACATCTCTAACAAAAAAAAGTTACCTCCAAGAGATAAACACATTTTCAGACAGAGCACAAAACAGAGCCACTAAACTTAAATAGATAAAAACCAGGTTGTTATCCCCAATCCCTGGAGGGTCTCTGATCAACATGTATTCCCTCTGAAGATGAGACACACATGTATAATGACATATATAGCAACATGAAGTTACCATCACAACAGTGGACAGACATGTACAGCATCATGTAAAGGACAGACATGAGTTTAAATTTCTCTCAGTTGCACCAACAACACAGATGATGTATAGAAGAATAAAGGAGAGAGCAGAGATCTCCCGTGGCGCAGCTGGCACTAAGGTACAAATGTTAACAGACGTTAAGTTAAGTTCCTGTGCACGGAAACAGTCGAAGAAATGTGGGATCAACACTCTGTGAGAAAAGTCCCTATGTTCATACATCAAAAACAAGAATCACAAAGTGTACATAAAAGAAAAAAACAGCAAAAGTGAAGAAGAAAATTAAAGGAGAAAAATCTTACGAGATTAAAAGAAAAGCATGACAAAAAACAGACGAAGAAAGAGTCCGATGCATAGGTCCTGGCTAACGCAACGTGACACACTGGGCACACAGCATTCCATATTGATGACTGGTCAAGGCACATGGAGAGGCTGAACACTAAAACACCAGTAGGCATTAAACAAACAAGATAAACAAGAACAGAAACACATAGAAACATGTCAAAAACTGAGCAGATGCAGAGAGGTTGCTGAAGTTGCAAACACACACTCGACAGAAATCATAAGGACTGTAGATAAGATAGGAGGCTCAAAAAAAGGAGTGTGAGAAATACACAAGCAAGCTGAAAATTATTTTTCCATATTAGAAGAGATAGCAAATATCAACAGCATGAACAGTATGCAGTACGAAAACCAAAACAAAAGAGAGAGCGACATCATTACAAACACCAGCACATTAGATAGAAAAAACATAGCTGCAAGAAAAGATAGGGTATGAGGGAAGGAAAGCCTGGAAACACAAGAGAGGCTTAGTTTGGTCAGTCTGATAAGTATCAAAGAATAAGAGACAAAAAAAAAAGAGCTACACACACACACACAACATCTCTAACAGGAGACAAGGGAGCAAACATGCTAAAAGGAGAAAGAGAAGAAAAAGTAAAAAGACAATAAATACAATAGATCATCAGGATTAAGAGCAAGAACCATCCGTCTTTAACAGGAAAGGTCAAAATAAAATACAAATGAGGTACAGTATGAAAGAAAGATAAACTAAAATCACTCAAAAATATAATATCACCGAAAAACAAAAAAAGGACAAATAGTAAGAACATAGGAAGAGCACATTTAGAGTGTTACAAAAGAGGGCGTTGGTAGAAATGGCAACTACAGGTGATGAAAGTGGACTAAGCTAACCTGATTTTCCAACCATTTCGCAACACTCTAAAAGTTTGGACCGGGGGCACAGGGGCCAAAGCACAAACTGGCATTGGCTACATGTGCATATATAAAATATGCAAGTAGTTGTCACTCAGAGAGTGAAGGCAATGCCTTGGACGGGCAATGAACAGGGAGCCCATAGAAAGTCTGTCTGTCTGGCCAGCATTGTCTGTCGAGCTTCTCACCGAGAGATATGTTTGGTTTTTTTTTTTGTTGGCCGCGCTGAACTGCAAATTTGGATGAGAATTGATGCTGAATGCAATAATGTGTGCATTTTTGCAAAAGACAAGGACAAAACTGGGGGGAAAATATACTGACAAATAGACAGACAGAAAAAGCGAGCAAACGAGACAAGCAAAACAGAGAATCACTTCAACCAGCAAAGGAACCGGAGCGAGACGGGGGGGAAGGAGGGATGTTAACCATCTCAAGAAGGGAAGGGAATATTCAGTCAATTGGTGTTAGCTGTGTTAGTTACCAAGAAAGGTAATTATTACCCTTTCATGGGGCCTGTTTGTTTGCTTCAACAGGCTCTAAACTGCAGGCGACGAGTTTGAGAGGAGGGGAAAAGGCTGGGTTAGGACTCGAGGAGAGACTCGCCTGGATTAAAGTAAAGCATGGCACCTCCCTCCTCCTCCACCTCCCAAGTATCGATGGGGAAGTTAACGTTTTCAATTATTCATTCTCCTTCATGCTTCATTCAGGGATTCAGCGCATTTTCAGGTAAGAGCTGGTGCAGCCAGGGGAACGGCCTCTCTACTAGCCTCGCTCTACCTGAGGTGGTCCTTTGCTCCCTGCCTGCAGGCCATTTACACAAAGCAGCCAGGGCTGCGGCTCCGATGTTGGAGGAAACAAGTTTCCATCTTTCAGATCACACGTAACGTCATGAATTGAACATGAAGATTGATTCCAGTTTATTGAATTTATTTAAAAAGCTAGATTAATTGTGGCAGATGGCAGAGTCACAACTGCTATATTTTGGTGCCAATGCTTTTTCTGTCCAACCCCTCGGGGGGCTGATATGGTTAATATGATTCTGTAAAAGCCTGCAGTTGTCCACAGTATCCAGTGGGAGGCAGAGTGGACTCAGATCAGATTCTCCCACAGCTAAGACACAGAAAGTGGGCTGTTGGCATAGCAACGACTCTTGAAACACAGACCGTACATATGGGGTTTTGGGTTGTGTGTAACAAGAGGCTGTTGGGAGGGAGGGGTGTGTTCAAAGGGGTGCAACAAACAGGCAAACACACAGTTAACAAAGAAGATAAGGTGTAGGATATATGACAGGTACGGGTGAGAGCCTCGCAGACACACACATTCACATGAACGGACATATGGAGGCAGGCGGGCCACTTTGGGTTTCACCGTCCTGTGATACTATCCTGTTTTGTTACCTGACCGAGGGCCAGCAGCTCGAAGAGAGGGGGAATGGGGGGAAAGACACTCCACTTCAAGGCTGGAGAGAGACGCGAGAAAGAAAGCCCAACCCAGCCCCTCTTTTTTTCTTTTTTTCAAACATTCAGACTCCCCACCCGTCTGCAAACATGTCACACTCAAATAAACATGCTCGCCCGAGACCATGAAGTGATGTATTTCAATGTCTATGTTCAATTTCATAGCCGCCCACTAGATCTATCATTCTCTGGACGTGCAGCACACTTCCTCGGATCGTAGTGAAAAGCCACAGCAGGCCATTGCTTACATAACTCATCATACACATGAAACAAATCAAAATTCACGCAGGAGTCAGACAGTCATCCCTGTTGCCTCACATCTCGGGCTACAAGCAGAAATCTGGCTGCTTCATAAAACTTGGGGTGCTTCCACTCTCAACTAATAATTTCCTGCATGTTGACAAAATAAATAAGAGCTAAATATCATTTACTAAAATCCCATTTCAGGATTAAGTGAGGCGCTAAACACTGCAGTCTGTGTGCATGTTTCTTTCACTTAACTTCAAATGGAAGGAAATCCATGACAATTTCAATGGCTTTTAAATGTTTACCTTAACAAGTGCTGTTTAATGCCTCCATAACATTCTACCTCCTTCAGCTTTAGCCTTTCACAACACCCAATAATGTGCCAGTCCCACAGTGAAAATGGGATACAGTGATTACTGAAAGACACACTGAAGGTCTACAATAAATATAACAGTTTATCATTTTACTCCTTTTAATGACCTCCCAATACTCTTTGCAATTTAGCATTTATACCTCAGAGCTCAGTTACAATAACTCACCTCCCATCCCAGGCAATATCAGCAGTGTAAAGTCATCAAAACATTTTCTTAAAGGCTTATTGAAACTCCAAACACGAGCGCGGTAAATGCTCGGAATCCTGATTAATTTCTGCGATCGCCCCTGAGGTGGAGGCTGCTGCATTTATGCCACCTGTTCTGACGCAGAAGTCCCAGGTTAATGTCTCTAATAGCCCATCTCCCCGTCAGCCATCCATCTATCTGGATGCACGAGACAAGCATGTGTACCAGCATGTACCTGCCGGCTAAAGTGCTGCCTTCTGCTCTGATGCATGAATGTGAAGAGTACAATGAGTACTCCCTTCTGGTACTCTCTCTGAAGGAAGATGGATTTGCACTTTGAATTTTTCCCCATTCTCCACTGACCTGTGGATGTATATCCGGATATATGAACACTCTCCCCTCCCCCCCGTCCTTCTGACTCCTATTTTTCCTCAGCATTAATGCAATCTATTCTCCTACTTGTAACTAAATGCATCTCCGCATTCACCCTGTGATATGAGGATGAGCGGCATGGCCGCAGGGAGCCAAAGCCTCAGGGACAGTCTTACGCAAGATCCCCTGAAGACTCTGCTGATCAGTTGGGCCTGTAAAGCCCTGTGTCAGACTACCACAGCAACGGATAATCACTTTACATGTTCATGTAAAAACACCCAGACAGATTCTTGAAGCACAATAAGCATTTTTTCTAGTCTGGTATCAAGGACACAAAGCACGAGTCAAAAATGTAACAAAGTTTCAAATAAAACCAGCAAAATAAATAAAAAGAAATAGATTTCACCAAAAAGCACAAAGGAATTTAACAAAAAGTATGAAAAAGAAACCAAAACATTCCACAAAAAAAAAACTGTTCCACAAAAACAACAATACAAAAAAATGAAAACATTTTCCTCTAAGAAAAACACAAAATATAAAAACTATAAAACTATAAAATAAAATTTTATGAATAGCACCTTAATGAAACGGGAAGGTTTGTGGAAGGGTGAGCTTTGCTACGTTGTCTGATTTCGTAATTTCAGAAATATAGTTAAGTTTTGTAGCTCAGGGCCTCCATAAAACGTGACCTCGGGATGACCAACAGTTATGAGAGCCTGAACGCATCTCCCTCCACCAACAACATAAAGATTCAACTCCTCCCTCTGAGAATACTGCGAGGAGGGAACAAACAATCATGTACTTAAATACACACACACTTATATTGATTTAGCTATAAGGGGTAATAACTACCATCCACTATGTTTGTTTCTCATGTTTAAAGCTATATAATAAGCTCATAAATTATGAAGTGATATTATATGGCCCACATGGCAAATACCAGACAGAGAAGCTCACTAAGTGCATCGCCTCTTTGAGGCACAGAAATATACAACTATGTCTATTAATATCTGTGAGGGGGAAAAAAATATCCAGTGGCTTACACAAAATGATGTAACATGCATGCATGAATAATTGAAAGACCACAGGCAAGTGGATTGAATGTTAATGCTGCACAAGGATATATATCCCACCTCCTCTGTCCTGAACCTCCGTCCTCATTGGTAAAGTAACTCGCGGCATAGAAAGAGATCTGGATGGAAAGCTCTCAGGGACCGTGGCTTCTCTTTACAACAACAAGCAGTTGAAGAGAACCTACAGTGTATGTTCACTGAGTCACAACTGAATTGTATGAGTAAAGACCAATGAGGCATGAACAAGCCACTCTTGCATGCTAATTAAGCCTTTTAAGAACCACGACCAATGGATGCCTGGTACATAAACATCTCATTCCTCCCTGTCTCTCAACCTTGCTCTCAAAGTCTTTATCTACCATCAAATATGCTGCAGCTCAAACGGTCTGCCCGTCCCCGGCTCACTTCAGCCGGCCATCGTGCACACAAGGTCAGCGCATAATGAATATCACACTCCGCCACACCTTCTCGTATCCAGTGGGGGAAAACAGTGTGTTTATTTGGATAGCCTTCAACGATAACCAAGCGACAGTGAAGCATTAACACTCTACTTGTTGTTTTTTTGCCCCAAGTACTTTACATGCATTTTACTGTGACTAATGTTCTGATATCTAGAGTACTGCTGTTTCTGATGATGGAAGAAGGGCTTAGGTTTTTGCTTAACTCACAATTACAGAACAATTACTGTCTTAACTCATGCATCATTTAGTTGCATGTATCAAAGTGAAATTGCACGTACTGTATTGTCGTGATCACTTTTCAGTGATATAAAAACATTGGAGCTGTTTTGAACTATTCTGAAAGCTTCAGGAAATGGTGACCTTGAGGTACAAAACACAAGAAAACCAAAAGCACAATAAAACAACACAAAACATTTGAAGAGTTTATAAAAGAAAATCTGTTTGATTTCTCTTTTTGTTTAATTGCGTTTTCTGTTTATTCTTGTTAAAACGGTGTTTTCCGATTTCTTTCAATATCTTCTATCTGGTTGCGTTTTCTTGAATTCTTTGGGTTTTTATTTGTTTGTTCATTTATTCTGGCAATATTTTACAACATGTTGATCAGAGGAAAATTTGGACCTCCCAAATCCTGTCAATTTTGTTGTCTCTAGTCTGGGGAATCTTTCAGAGAAGATAACCCCAACCATTCAAAGGTTTATATGTGCTTTTGTTGTTGCTTGCCTTGACTTCTTTATTTCCTTTTACTGAGCTGTCATTTGAAACTATGTGCAGGGACTCCAATTAATTAAAATCACTGCAGCAAGACTAAATATTGGTACAAAATAGTATGAGCATGCCACAGCTGCACTTACAACCCTTTATTGGCCTTCTTTTAGATTTCATATTGATTCAAAAGCTTACTGACGCCAATGTTTAGAGCTTTAAATGGCCTTGCCAAAAGATACATCTCAGGTTTACTCACCTTCTTTGTGTCCTCCCCAACTCTTACATCCTCAGTTAGCTGTCCCCAGATGAAAGGCTTGGAGCCTCCACCATAATGAAGTCTTTGCACTCAAACACACAACATCATTTGACATCTTTACATCCAAGTTTAAAAACTTTCCTTTCTCTTCGGGCTGTTGCTATTGGTGCTAATCTGACTGCTCTGTCCTCACTATTCTGGGTTGGTTACTCTGTTGGGAGGGCTGCAGTATACTGAACAGTAAATATTAAAATTACTAAATACTTAAATCCCTATTATTGCTGTAACTGATACAGCACAGGAGGATGTAAAACAGTCCATTCCCCTGTGAATTGCTGTTACATTTATCAGATAATCAGTTAACTCTCTGTGCTGTTTATTTATTGAGGAAAATTCTGCCCTACATTTCTTTTTGCCTGTGATGCCTCTGGCCCCAGAGCTGCTGGGAAGGGCACCATACCCCTTGCAAAGAGCAGGAATGAACTATGGATCTATGAATGGAATTTCTTCATATTGTTGTTGACGTTTTTTTAATTCTCTGCTATGTAAAGCGGTGATTTAGATGCAATGAAGTTGATTACTAATATTGTTATTATTATTATTATTATTGTTATTATTATTATTATTATTATCATCGTTATTATTATTATAATTATCAATAATAATATTATTTGCAAGTTTGTTTAGTTTTTTTGTGAGTTTTTCTTTTGTTTACATCTCAGAGACACTATACAACTTGGTTTTGTGTACTGATAACATAATTTAAATAACAATGGAGCAACCATTAATAATGCATCACATCTGTATTTACTATGATAAGAGTAAAATACAAGTACTAATATTTGTATTTCATACATGTAGGCTACCAAGTTACCACTGGCTGTTTGAGGTATGTAGGGCAAATCATGTTAGTTGTGCACAAAGCAGCTCTTTGCTATTCATCAGGAGCAGAGAGAATTCACTTTGATGTTGGCACTGATGGTCTTAATATTGGAGACTCATATTAACTAATCGCATTTACTTCAGAGGCTTTGTGTTTGGCTTTGCCAGTGACATGTTGTTCAAATAATAAATTCATGAGGTGTAACATGAGTGATGCCAGAAAGATGAGTGATGAGACCAAGCATGTCTGAATGCACAGGCTGTGATAATATGGTCGTACACATCTGTGGAGGGCCAGAGACGAATGGAAAAGCGGTTTTATTTTCTACCTGAGAGCCTTGTTTAGGACGATCAATATGCTGCATCAAGTTTAAACATCTGTGAAGTCAGCACTGACACCACAGGGAGTATTAAACTCCCAGAGAGAATATATATTTATATAATAATACACCATACCTATAAGTCTGAGACAACTTCTAACATCAATTTGAGCTTCTTAATTTCTCAGCAAATTATTCATCATGCAACACTTTAATAAACAAAACAGGGAAGGGGCTCAAATGGAATTAGTTTGCGTCTCAGGGAAAGGATAAGACAGGTCAATACACTCAAAGCCAAATCTTTACTAGTTCTCCATTGTGCGCGGGCTGTAAGCTGCCAGTTTTGAAAGAAAGAAATGAAATGAACTGCAGGTTAATCCTAAAAATACCTCGACGCACTCAGCCACTGTTAATCACAAGGTGGATCCTGTGGGCCACGTGCTGGTTTCTGCTTGCTGTTTAGTCTATTAACGGATTTCACAACCCATTTAAGGGGGTTTCTAGGTGAACGCGAAAAAGCCAGGAAGGCCAGATGTAGTGCGCACAGTAAATTACACAGAAAAATTGCTTTCCTTCATGGCTGTGTGTGTTCACCGTAATTCTGAACAATGGAGATAGTTTTGATGGGAACAAAAGCATTTGTGTGTTTGGCTAAACAGTGCTTGGGGACAAGACTCTTAAATCAGCATTTAAAAAAAGCACACAAACTCACTGCAGCGATTGTGTTGCAATTAGCGTAAATTTAGATGATAAAAAAGATATTTATTTAATTATTTACTTTTTATTTTTGCTGGAGGAGGATAATTTGATCACAAGTGGAGATTCATTCTGCAGCTGTGCAGTCTGGATAGGAAACATTTGCCATCTGTGTTGTAAGCGAGACCTACTTTTAAGTCGTGTGTCAAACTGTGGAAACACTTGCGACGGAGGAATGATCAGCGTGACGAGCGCATCAGAATTTGCTCGCCCTTCTCTGCCATTTTGTTTTAAGGTGCATATCCAGGCGTCTCCAAAATGTCTCCGGTTTGTCACAGAATCAAAGTGAGGTCAAAACTGCCTAATTGAGCTGCAGGGAAAATTGAGTGTGTCACATACGCCCGAGGCGGGAGAAAAACACAGGATTTTCCTGTGGTGTTGCATGCTGGTTCAAATAGTCTAACCACTGTGCGTTGCCATGCAGCTCGAGCTGTTTGCCTCACCGGACACACCCACTGAACTCATTTATTAAAACTGGTCCAATTCCTCAACAGTGTGCAAACCCAATTATTCCAGGGGATGGGAAGACGCGGGCTAGGCTGGTGCATCCTCACAGATTAGAAGAAATATTTTTTTACTTCTACATGTAGTTGGCTGAAAAGGAAAGAGTTTATTTTTAGCCGCATGTTTATGTAAGTGACTAACATGTTGTGGAATAATGAGGAGGCTCTCTGGGCCCCTCTGTGTAGCTACAGAGACGAGACTCTCAGAGCAGCAGAGGGTGATTGAAGGAAGCTAATGAGCACGAGGGGAAGAGGAACACAGGAACGAAAAAAAGAACAGAGCCGATAAAAGCAAGAAAATGCAAGAGAAATACAACAATTACCAGTGGGAGGTCTCAGAAAAGCCGAAGTGAAAAGACAAAAGAAAAATTAGAAAAGAAAAATGAAGAGGGAGAAATGTCATTACGATAGGAGAGATAACTACCACAGTCGTGTGGGAAGAGAAAAAAAAAAGCCCACTGGTATGGGAAAACAGTTTTATTTAGTCTGGCTGAAATGTTGCCACTAAGAGTGAAATATACGACCGGAGTGCCAGTGAGCCTCTCACGACTGATTTATGAGCTCATTACTGCTTTTCAGCTAACTACCCAGATCTGTTATCTCTTTAACTCGTCTCAGCCTTACACAAGTGATTTCCCAACATTTGGTTTCAGTCTGTTCTCATTTTTATTCCTGTAACAGAGTGGTGAGCTGCTATTTCAGGTGCAGGTCTGTGGCATAATACACTTAAGTGCAGTGACTCACTGAAAACACTGCCAAACAAAACGACTCCTTTCCACACAGATTCTGAAATCATCCCTTATTTCTCTTTAATACTTTCCCATCCTATCATTTCTACCCTGTTTTCTCTCTCTCTCTCTCTCTCTCTCTCTCTCTCTGACACACACACCCGCATTCTCATACAATATCTGGTACCTCTTCTCAGGAGGGGGCTCCTGATTGGCTGGTGGTGCTGCCTGTGCTGTTTCCTGCAGGTCAGGGATATTGGCAAAGTCATCTTGCTCTGCCACACCAATGGTCAAAGCCAGGACCACCAGCTTCCCTTCACTGGCTCCCCATAAAAAATAAAAAATAAGAATACAATAGATAGAAAACAGAGATAGAAAGAAAGGCGAGGAGAAAGAGCACAGATGCAAGGGACAGAGGAATCGAGCATGAGAAAAGTGTGGTGCGGGGGGGGTTGGGGGGTGGGGGTGGGGGGGGAAGGTCATTTTAGGTGGGAGAGAGGACAGAAGGCTGAGAGGCGGCGGAACAATAAGAGACCAGATGACAGTAAACGGAAGCAGCAGTAACGGTGAAAACAGTCCGAAAATAAGGCACAAGACATCCGGACTTTTAGCAATCCATCCAGGGAAGGATATTAGGAAGAAACCTCGAAGTGAAAGGCCAGATTAATAATGATATAATCATTTTAATGAAGTGTGCTGACAACAGGTACAGTCTGTATTCACATCCTACAGACAACATGGTAATTAATTAATGATTTGTAATGGATGTGATATTCAGCAGCTTGCGCGTCAGCATCCATGTGGCGTCTGCGCATCCACACACCAACAAACACACCAACCACCCGCGCTGTAATTTATCTACTTATTTTACCTACCTCCCGCTTTCTCTCCAGATTCACCCCTTCCCGCTAAACATGCAAGGCGTCTTTCTCCAGAGTTAAGATTTAATTAAGTCTCATTAAGAAGATCTGGACTAATTGTTTCTATTTGAGCGACGGAGTATCTGGAGGTGTACCCATGTGTCACTGCTTTCTGGGTCACCGCTCTCTCACTCTTCTCATTTCATCTTCTCCGTTCGGCTAGAGTTGTCCAAATCCCCCTTTCCCCCCTCATCCCCTTACGCTTAATTCTCTGCCTCCTCATGACTGCCTCCTTCCCGCCTTCCTGTCATCCACACCCACGGTTCTATAGCTTAAGCCCCTGACTGTGCTACAATATCTCTGCTGAAGGAACGCGGCGTTGCCAAGCTGTGGAGAAAAAATCACTCTAAACTTTGCTATTTTTTCACTTTCAAACGCCATCAAATACGTCGCGGCACCTTGCAGTCTTTCTAATAATCCCCCTGTTATACATCAGCACCACTAGCTCCCGAATCGTATGTCTAGTAGCCCCCTTTTGTTGAGATTAAAACAAGTCACTGACATCACTTGTCAGAAATGAGGTCATTTTGCGTTTTGCAGTTGGTGCTACTGATACTCGGTAGTTTAACAGAAGCATGATGGTGCTTCATAATTTTGGCAAATATTATGTAATATTTTGTTCCTAGCACAGTCTTTACTGTTATAGCTGCTCACCCACATGTGTCAAAGCTAGATTTATTTAAGTTCAGACAATATATATGCATAAATGACAGATAAAGTTGGATCAAGGACAATCCTCTGTTTGAAAGGGGTCCAAACGCGACTGGACAATGAACTCAAAGCTGTTCAGAGCACAGGTAAGTGTACAGCCATTAAGCTGGTAAATAGTCAATGTGTAACATTTGTTATTGGAAGCTGCTGTTCTGACCCTGCATGGTCTATGGAGCTCTGTGTAGTCACACAGGCTATTGCTAGGCTGCACAAACAAAATAAATCAAAGGGACAGCCAAAACATTTGGGTTCGTTCAGGGAATTAAAGTGCTGATGAGCTCAGCAACATAAACAGGCCTGGATGTCCCACAGTGGTGGATGGTTGAAGGCTCTTTCCTTCAAAGCCTCCAGCCAGGAGAGGACTATTCTCCGGAAAGCAGACATATCATCATACATGACTATAACAAAAGAAGACACCACAAGAGCAGTTACAGAAGTTCCTATGCAACCGTTTAGATGAATGAAAGTGCAAAAAGGCAGTTTTGGATCTTGCCCAGTTGGACGTTAAAAAAGATGATGGATAATGATCCAAAGCTTTAAACAAAAATCTGCTATTTGTTAAAGTAAAGAAGAGAAAGTGCAGCAAAACAAACTTTTTTGTCCATGTCCATGGTTTTCCAACTTTAAAGGAAATATACCTGATTTTATTTCAATCTTTCTAAGAAAAAATAGCTCCTTTAAGTAGTCATTTACTGTGAAGGATTATTTTCAGAGTATTCAAAATGAACATGTTATTTACAGCCATATCAATTTGTCCAATTCAAGCCATTCATAATGAAGCGCTGTAATTGCTATGAACAAGCTATAATTTTTAATTGCCTTCTCCAGTTTACATGTAAATCCTAATTAAAGCTGAAAGTGTCAACTTTAAACCCATACTCACTGAATTACTCATTTAAACATGTTTTGGTAAATGATACAAAAAATATGGCTCTTTTACACTGTAAGTCACTGGTTCCCAAACTTTTTAAGACATGACCCCAAAAGAAAACGACCCCTACACCTGTGATGACAAGCATTAGTTAATGATATCAGATGGATAGTCTTGCAGGATCCTCGACATATGAGGCCCTAAAACTGTCAGATTCTCAATAATTAAGATTTAATGTGGATTTATGCATTAATGATTAAAAAAATAGGCTAATTTTAGATTTTATTTCTGCATTCATGATTTAAATGTTAAATTGATATATTTTTCATAATTATCTGGCGACCTTCTGAAATGATCTCTCAACCCATATGTGGGTCCCGACCCCCAGTTTGGGAACCACTACTGTAGATATATTGGGACAGTTATCTAACAACCTTTGAAAAAAAAAACATTTACACTCATGATATTTGCTTAATCAACTCAGTCAATGCAGCTAACATCAAGGAAGCAGAGACAAGAGAGGGAAAAGAAGAAAATAAACTACTGATTATAAGCCAAAAAAGTAATGAGGACCTTCCCTTAAGAGATCCATTTCATCATACAGTACCTTCCTATTGGCTACGTTTCTGTGTCAGTGACATCAACATAGTCATTGAGCTATGATTCACCCGGACAGGGAATCTGGCCAAGATCCAAATTAACAATCTTGAACAATAGGTCAAGTCTATTACTGGACCTGTCTGTCATCAATCATATAAGGTGTTGATGTAAGAGGAGGAAACACAGCAGCATTATCAATGATGAGTGCTGCTGCTGACAATCAGGAGGAATATTGTCAATGACCTTGGTGCTTGCATGGTGTGGTACACGGCAGATGCTCGGTTAGCCGCTGGCATTAGTTCAGCTGTGATGCCCAGAGAAGCTTTAAGGGACATAAAAAAAAAGAAAAACAAAGTCCGAATGGGGGGAAAAGCTACAGTAAAACTGATTCAGTGCACATTGAGCACATGCTGCACCTAGACAGTGTCCTTGCTCATCCATCCCTTCATCAGCCTCCGTCTCCCTTATCTGCCCTTCCCACCTCCTCCGGCCACGGAGCAACAATATGTTGCAGAAGTAATGGCGCTGGTGACATAAGATCGATGTATCAGGGTTAACACAAATCTACACACAGCTGCTTAACCCTTGTTCTTATACTGATGCGCAGTGACGTGGTCGGGGTGTGTGAAGCACACACAGTCACACACACGTCAGCAGGCTGACACCACAGGCACCAGATAATGATTTATTAGCAAAAAACTTTCACTGACACCTGAAAAACTTACACATGCAAAACGGATAGAAATGCAGAATATGCTTCCTAATTTAGCAGTCATTTGAAGGGAAAAACTCAAAAACAACATTGTCTAATTGGATACTGTAGTGTGATTATAAATCCAATGTGGTGCTTTATGACGCCTTCTCAGGAATATCATGAAGGAGAAGCCCTGCCTCTGTTCTTTACAGACAACTGCAGGAAACAGGCTGAATGCCATGAAAACAGATGTTACTGTTTAGCAGTGCGTACAGCGTAACCATTTAACAATTCTCCAGCAGAACAGGATGGAAGCAGCCCACAATATGTCGCACCTCCTTGCCATTTTTCATGCACATGACTTTCTAAAAATAGACCCAATGTTTTTTTAACAGACTTCTCGATAAGATGGTTCCTGCTTTATTCCAGCTCTTCAGAGACACAGCGCCATGCACGGGTATCAGCAGGAACGTTGTCATTAATAATGCTGCATTAAAATACTTAGCTTCAGTTAGGATTTCCAGCCTCTTAAATAAAATCTAATAAACAGATAATTCATTTCAGCATTTGATTTGATGTTTTAATAAAGGCACTGATCCACCTCCAACCCGAGCACGTTGCTCGCAGATTAAAAACAACAGCATATTTACTTTCATAACTCTACGCTCATTAACATTTTTAATAGCTTTTTCATATAAGCCCGTTTATTGCCTGCTTATTTGAATTTAGCTTCATCACCCTACGTTATTAACAGCAATATCATGGGATGAACTGGTTTAGTCACTGCACACTGCATCTCTTAGCCTTATTGTGCAGGTGATCAACACAGCGAAAGCAGAAACCAGACTGATGTTCATACACACTAGTGAACATTCCTCTATTAATTCACACAAGCGTGCTGCACATATTTTGACTGATAGATGTAATATCCTTCCCTGGATATCAGAAGCAAACCTTAAGAAAACACCTGAAGGAAGAGGAACCGTGTTTCTTTAAATGCAGGTAAATGAATACAGGAACATGTAAAACTTTTGTGTTCTTAAAGCTCTACCCACTGAGGACAAACTTCACACATACTTATAAATAACTCTATTGCTTTATCTTCTAAACAGTGAGACAGGTAAGCTTAGGTGTGACTGAAAAAGCTGAGAAAAGAAGGAAGACATATTGAAACTCACAGGAAGGACTTGACATCCAGGCCGCGGTTCTTGATCTGGTCCATCATGTAATCCCAGCTGCCGGGATTTGCACGCGAGCGCCCTCCTGCTCCTCCTCCCCTATAGCGAGAGGCCCCTGCTCCTGCCGGGCCGCCCCGCGCGCCTCGGGGACCGCCTCGCGTACCTGCGCCCCCACCCTCACCTCTGCTGCCGCCACCTCCCTCTCCTCTCCCAGTGCCCCCACCTCCCCCAGGCTGTCCAGGTGCAGTGTGTAATTGTCCCAAGCTCTGGGATGTGGCGGGGGGGTGGCAGAGACCAGGGCCCGAAGGGTGCATGAGCGGCTGCTGGAGACTCTGCTGGCGGAGCAGCGTCCGAGGCCGGGCCGGCCCAGAGGGGATGTGCTCCAGAGTGGAAGCATAGGATAAGACCGGATCCCCGAAGCTGGGAGGGCAGAGGAGGAGGGAAGAAAGAGAGCGTGTAGAAGGCCATGGCCGGCAGAGAATAGGATTATGAGAGGGTGCAGAGGAAGAAGAGGAGGGAGGAGGGGTAGAAGAAGAGATCAGACACGGTGGCACGGGGGAGTAGGGGGGCACAGGAGAAGTCAGGTTGACATCAGCGTACAAACAGGAAGTTGACGATTTTTGTATGGGAGACGAAGAGCGGAGGATGGCGGTGTTTGAAGGCGTAGTGGAGGAGTCAGAGGAAGGAGTGTTGGTAGGTGGAGAGAGGAGGAGGAGGAGAGAGAGAGAGAGCAGCGTGAGGCAGCAGCAGTAGCAGCAGTAGCAGAAATAGCAGTAGAAGGTGCAGCCTGGGTGCTGGTCGCTGTGCACGGGGCTCTGCTCTGCCGGGCCGCAGTGCGCCGGCTGCGAGCCGCTCGTGTGCTTCTGCGCCAGACGTGATTGGCCCTTGCGTGTGTGCGCAGTCTGAGCGTGCTGTTTGCATGCGTGCGTGTTGCGCAGCGGCTGGATGTTGACTGTCCGTACGGGCGTGCCGCGGTTCTGCGCCACGTGACTGCGGCGAGGCGTGCCGCTGGCGGCTTTGCAGCTTCCGGGCCTCCCTGATAAAGGCTTTCTGGTCTGATGAGAGATCCCCATCTCCTCTAATCACCAGTCAACATTTCCATCTCTGATGCTCTGTCTTCCTTTCTCTCTAAGTATTTTTCGTCTTTTAAATGCATGCTGAACCTCAAGGGACATCCCAACAGCCAACCAAGTGTTACAGACTCCCTCCCTCTGTCGGCCTCCCATTTTCCACTCCTCCCCTTCATAAATGCTGTTTAATTGGCTAATTGCCTCTCCTAAAATGTCACAGTCGCATGAAGGTATGCGGCAGATCCTAAAGTGCTGTTCACTTGTTTTTAATTGCTTAGATACACAATTTCTGTGTTTTTAAGTTCCTACAGTGCCTCTCATCATGTCTTTTTTCTGTTTTATTCTACTAACTAAATATATCCTCCTCTCTTAGATCTCCGTGTAACCCAGACAACCAGAATTAGGTCATGAGAGAGCTATTCACATCAGTTAGGTGCAGTTTACTCCACTTTGCATTACCTCATCTAATGCAATTTCGCGTGAAGCTTTTAGTGAGATCCATCATGTTTAGTCACAAAAAAGAAGGAAAATGATGAAAGGCGTTGCAGAACTAAACCGGTTTGTAGGAAAAGCAGAAAGATGTTGAAGTGCAAGAGGTGGTTTTGCATGGCGAGAGAAAGATGGAGGGAGTGATGGGAAGAAGAGGAGCAGAGGGTGACGATGGAGGAGTGATGGAAAATGGGGTGCGAGACACAAACACAAGAGACGCAGACACTTATAGCAGCCCGAAAATAGAATCCAATTATAGACAGGGGCAAAAAAGAAAGATGAGAGGAGGAAAGAAGGAGGGAGTGAGGTAGTGATGGGCATAAATGTGTTGTGGAGGAAGATATCGCAGGCATAAAGTGTCAATGGAAGGTGAAGAAAATCACAAAGAACCTGTTTTAACTGCCTTTTGCTGCATGCTGAATGTGGACCCAACATCGTGTCAGATGTCACGGCTGTGGGATACATCAACACAAGCTTAACACTTAAAGGAGAATTTCGCTTTTTTATAACCTGGGGTCTGTTTTAATATTTCCTCTACATGTCAGTGATGGGGAAAGAAGCGTTCTAGATCGCCCCAGTATTTAGCTAGTGATAACTATGGGTCTAACTTCGCCGTAAAAACAGGATTTTTTTCCACACTAAATTGCTCTGATAGTCTCAACGAGCATCCGACAACGTACTAGAAAGGAGAAATGAACAAAAGTATCTGTATTACCTTGTAGTTGCTATGTTCTGGTTTTTTTAGGGCGAATTTAGACGCAGGGCCAGTTGCCCGATACTTATCATTAGCTGGGCTGCTAGCTGTCTGTCCGCAAAATACTGGAGCTATCATAAAGATTCCATTCTCCATCACTCACATGTATGAAAGGAAAGATGGAAATAGACCCCAGGTTTAAAAAAAACCCGAAATTCTCCTTTAAGCCCAGATATTTATTAGAAATGGAACTTGTAGCATTTTGTGCTTTAGATCAGTTAGTGAAGGAAAATTAGACTATTTGTGTTGCTTTTTCTGTATAAGCAGCCAAAGCAATCCCTCACATGACTAAATTAGACCTCTGCCAGGTTCACGCAGGAAACTGCAGCGTGTAGCCAGGCTACCAGTGCCAGCTGAAGGTTTGGGTCAGTGTGATACAGCTATTGTTATCTTTTGCTGATGAGAACTCACATTTCCCCAGTGCTAACACCTCGATCGGCACCCACCCCGCCCCCGCTGAGCTTGAGTCGCCTCTACGTGTTTCAGGACTCATTCATGTATTCATGGCAGCTGTTAGGGGAAAACCTTGAAAGAATGACATCATGGTGTCTGTTTCGCCGCCACAGAGCGACTGAAATGTAACCGAAATGTTTGCTTTTTTTCCCCCCGATTTCCAGTTCTGAACTCACTTGCTGGGTCTCAATCCTCCGGACTGCATGTGGCCCTGGACCGTCTGCCACCTCCCAGCCTTCGCTCCCTCTGTCACCATGCTCTTCACGCTGTCGCTGCGGTAAGGACCCCCCCCAGAATCCCCATGCCCAGTTGCTGCCCCCTTCTGACCCCCTGAAACTGCCCCACTAAGGGAAAGAGACAGGGCGCAGATCCCGCAGCAGACAGAGGGTACAGAAGGAGAGCAATGACAGGCAGAGGAGAAAAAGACCAAAGAGTGTGAGAAAGACACACACAAACACAAACAGAGGAAAATAGATTGAGCTACCACATGGCTAAGGATGTGAGACAGATCAGTCGAGTGTGTGAGGGGGGGCAGGCCTAGTTTCCCAGGCCAAATGAGAGGCAGGTGGATGAAAGAGGTCTGGACTCCAGTGTGGAGAAAGAGTGGGGTGGGGAAAGGAAGGCAGGGGGGAGCAGGAGGAGAGGAATTTAGAGGGAGCCTGTGGAGGGTGGAAAACCAGCAACAAATTCTTCCTTTGGGCTTTGAGGACTAAAACTCTGGCAGCAGTGTGCAGACTGGTCATTTCCTTCTTGTTTTGTTATCAATTGGGAGCACCTCATACACATGTGATGTTATCATCAGTATGTTTAAAGTCTGAACTTGTTCGATCAGACTTTTGAAACATAATCTTGTCATTTAGACGTCTCGTAGAATCAGTGACATCTATTAATTAGGAAGACGTGTCATAAACGCACCACATCAGAAATAAGAAGGTATCACCAGGGCAATCTCATCAAACTGGCCTGTAGAACAGGTGCAAGGTACCGAAATTAATCAGCGTTCGCATTAAAAGCAGCTGTCAGCTCAGATTTCGTCTCGAAACTGGTGCAGTGACAATCAAAATTAAAGAACATTAGTGCCCTCTGGTGACATGACTACATTTCATTAATATGCATAGCTCCTCTGTTCCTGGACACACTAAACAAGAGGCACTTCAGATCTGCCTCCCGGTGTGTATGTGTGCAGTCACAAGGGAGCTAAACTTCCATTAAGGTCACCTTTCACATTTTACTTTGACCAAGTGGTATGATGCTGTATGGATACATCATCAATCATAACAGCATGGGTGACGCTGCCGGAGTGACGGTCAACGCAGGACACACAAGCCTCATTTACTGAGCTGAACACAAGGTGAATGCGTTTACTCTTTATTACAGCTAGAAACCCGTAAAGATCAGGGTCATGAAACTTTAAGCATGTTCACATTAATACTTGGAGTTTCAGGTTTCGTAGTGGAGCTTCACAGTGAACGCAAGTAATTATTTAGGACTCGCAAACTGATTTTATATGATTGCACAAAATTTGAAAAATGGCTTGTGTCATGTTTTTCTGACCTGTGTGAAGGAAGTGCTAAAATTGAACGTCAAATGCAAGCAATCCTCCAACATGGAGACGGACTAAATGAGGCCCGGTGTCATTACGGAGACTAAATGCTGCTGATCTCAAGAGGATCTCAAAAAAGAAAATGATTTCCCAGCTGTCTGTTGGCTTTAGCTGCATGCTCCTGGTTGGAGTCAGGAGGTTGTCCGTGCCTCTCCTTGTGTGAATTACGATCATAATACAGTCATGTTTTAACTGAAATCTGTATTGTTACTGCCTAAGATCATATTTGCTATTTATTGAGGAAAACCTACATCTATTTTTTTTCCCCATGAGAAGGCAGGACCTGCTGAAAACCACATTTATGAGCGAAAAATGACAACCTCGAGGGCTTTTTAAAGAACAAACCTCTCAGTACAGAGACACAAAGATCTAAAGCTGGCGTCCTGAGATCAGCAGCCTTCATCCTAAGGCAGAGTTTCCATCCACTGCATTTATAAGCACACTGCTGCCTCCTTTCTCCAGGCAATCTAACACACAGTCCTCAACATCAGGTCTAGTAAAGATGACCAGTTATTAGACTCTTTATCTGACAGATGCCTGGTAGCCGGATGTCTAAGCTTATAGTCCTCTGAATGCCCAGGGGAAGTTAAGTATGAGCTTCTTAGTGTTTTGTTGGATTCAAGAACCAAGTGAAAGAAAAGAAATAAGATTTTCATTGTAAAATAAAAGAAAGAAAGAAAGAAATTTCCCAAAATGATGCAGGAGATGCAGTTCAAGTGAACCAATGTCAGTGCAGTACACATTAGATATTATTTTAATGGGAATCGGAGAGAAGCCACAGATGGATGTAAGCTACAGGTGAGCACTGGCACCACACTGCAACCTGGGGCAACGGTCAACCCTCCACGACGAAAGCAACAACAACCGGCAGGTTTTAATTAAACACACGCAAAGGACGGGAGGACACAAAGATGATAGAAAAGGTTGGTTAAAGTGTGCACATCACTTTTGGGAGAGCAAAAGCAATGAGGGTTGTCCGTCTCCATGGTCACTCCATGGGAGAAAGGTGAGAGGTTAGAAGTCAGGAGTTAGTGCGGAGCGGCAGGGCTGTAGGGAGTGAGGGGGCGTCTGAACATGCACTTCGTTTAAGGGTGACACGACACGAGGAGAAGCGGCAGAAACTTGCCGAAGGGGGATTACGTAGCTGTACGGCTTTGTCGCTGCAGTAATAGTCCACGTGGCATTTCCTATGCTCACATTTCCCAACCGAATTATGACTCATCATTAGTAATCCATTTGTGCCCTCGAGTGTGCCAACACTGGAGGGGTTATTATCGTTGTTGTTGTTACTATTGATGATAGAAATGACATCATACCACACAAACAGGGCCGCAAATGTGCAGTTTGTTAGATTGCGAAGGTGTGACATTTATGAAATGGGCTTTTTCGGAAAGCTTGTGGCGAAAAATCCACAATTACATGAGATGATTTTTGTCTTAAGGAATAGAAACATCATCCAGATTATTAAAAACAACAAGCATCCACTATGTTTTCATTTGATGAGCAGCTAGCGTGGCGACCGCAAAGAAAGGAAAGGAGATGGTGAGAAGAGCGAAGATGGAGACGGGGATGGCAAGGAAAAGAGGAAAGGAAGAGAAAGACCAGTACTGCCCCTGCCTCGTTACAGCCCTGCTCAGGGGGGAAGTCTCTTACCAGACTTGGACCAAGACTCACTTGAGCGTGAGGCGAGGATCTCCATATGGGGCATAGGGAGAAATGTTTAGTACGAACTCCTTGGGCGGATAGGAGCTCCACCTCTGCTGCACTGTGCTGCTGTCATTGTTATTCCAAAAGTCTCTGTCTAGATCACTGTGGCCAAAGAGAGAGAAAGGTCAGAGCAACACAACTACGAACAGCCTTGGCACCAGCAAGTATTCGCAACCGGTGCTCCTCCTTTGTGGAGACACTGCTGGCCTTGACTCGAGGACGAGTGCTTGGTTTGGAATAAAACAGGCCAGGATCTAAAGTCAGTTTTTCTACCTGAAGTAGACAGGTCATTGCAGTGGTCGGGTGTAAAAATAAAAACAGGGCAGCCTGGTGGGGGAAAAAAAGAGCAATCACAGGAGCTTTTTTAGAAAGCAATGCACACCAACAAAGACAAAGAGAGAGAGAGAGAGAGAGAGAGATTGCAAAAAAAAGAATCACAATATAATTAAGATATGCAGCGTGTGATTATATTTCTGTTAATCAAGAATGACACAAATCATGAGACACGTTTGACATTAAGAAGTCTGCCCGGCATCCTTGGTGTGAGCAGTGAGAAAGCATGAACATGAGACACAAGGCAGAGAGATAAAAAAGTCAAAGTAGAGGAGGGAAAAACGGGTGAACGAGATCACTGATGTCATAGAAGTCACACAGAAGTGGTCAAAGCTGTTTCACAGGGACAGAGTGAGGAGAGAACGGCAATGCACACCAAGAAGGAGCCTGAAGCTGAAATGACCAAAGAGAGCACACCAAAGCTGTTGGAGCCAGTGAGAAAGAGAGAAATGCAAAAAATTAAGATGTTAAAGAACCCAGGTCAAAATACATTTACAAGAAGAAGCCTGTTTAAAGCACTTAAAATTGTCTCTACAAAACGAAAGAAAAAATGAAAGCAGAGTGAAAAATAGCTGAGGCAAAATCAAGCTATAGAGAAGTAGGAACGAGCAGGTTATAAGAGGTATTTTTTTGCAGAATACAGTGCCACACACAGCAGTAAAAATATGACATTTTCTGGGACTGACCTACGGCCTTGTTTCATCAAAAAGAAGAAACACCTAAATCTGAAATCGGGCCCTGAAAGAAATCATCCTCAACATTCATAAGTCAAACATTTAACAACGACTGCTCAAGTCTCCCCCGTTTCCCTTGAACCTGCACATTCTTCCGCGATGCAGAGCTGTGGCATTAAAAGAGACCTTACAAGCTAGAAGATAAACGCAGGAGCTGCGTTCTCCATCCAACTAGCCTCGCAGTTAGGATGATGCAGATTTAATCTAAACTGATTAAATCATTAACCTTTCATTTTATTGTCTCCCAAAACACGCTTTAGTCGAGATTGTGCTCTTCGAGATAAAACAATGGGGGCTCATTTTCTGTGTTGTTTGTGCCGTGTACCCCAACCAGTAACCAGGCACTTACTTGATGGCTTTCTTCTCCCCTCGCCCACGTGCAGAGTCTGGAGTGTCTGCTGTTTCCACTCCCTGCTTATTCCTCTTCCCCTTGAGCCAAGCAGAGGGAGGGGATGACAGAGGAAGCAGAGAAACAAAAGGTTAGCTTAGATTCGTCCTTTGAAGTTGTGTTTTTTGCTGCGCTAATTTCAAGTGTAAATGCCTCTCCTATTATCTCAGGAACACTGTGCCATCAGTCCTCATGGTACCCTGATTACACTAATCAAAGTCAAATCAAATCTGCGGTGAAGAGCCATTTCTGACTATGATTATCATTTGCACCACCCTGAAATTTACGTGGCAATTGCCTCTTTAAGGTAATCCGCTGGGGACTGGAGAGAAGCCTCTGGAAAGTCCAGCACGGGCCTGATTTCAAATAGCTAGAGCATGACCTGCAGTAACCATGGAAATAATGGCAATGGTAGGGTCTGCTGTGTGCTTTCTTCTGGAAAAGCTCATTATAGTTAAAGGTGTTTCACGTGTGTGACACTGCAGGTAATCTCTATTGACAAGAGGAACATGTGGGGGGATCAGTCTAAAGCTGTCCTACCACACAAATAGCATGAATGCAACGCTAAAAGCGACGCTTGGATACACACTGAGGATAGGGGAGGATTCCTCGTTCCAAAAAAACAGTGGGACAGAAATTCTCTCACACACCTCAAGTCGAATAGTACGGTTTGGCTAGGCTCAGATCCGAATTTGGTAGGGGGTCAATAAACTGTGGTAAGCTTATTTGCTGGTGGCTAGGCATGAATCTTCAGCTTTGGAGGATTCAGGAGTTCAGCTATTGAGGTGTGTGAGTGTGTTCCCAGCCTCCTACGTCACCAGTTTCAGACTCTATCCAGCTACAAAACAACAACTCACACCCACAGCACTTAATAGGGGTGGAACAATACATCGATTTATATCGATACATCGATCATATGGTCAATGAGTCAATGATATTGATCCAAAATCCTAACATCGGCCAAAATTCGAAAGAGTGACCAGCTATCAAACGCATTTTTATTTTGAAAAATATTTTCTTTTAAACTGAAAGATAATGCCAGAGCTCAGAAATAAAGAAAGGTTAAATGATGATCTAGTTGCTTTTTGTAATGAATGGAAATGATTGTGATCAATTACTCATGATATTGCTTTATATCGTTTCCTATCGATCGGTGGATCTTGAATCAAATTGAATCAAAATCGTGACTGAATTTGAGATACCAACAAACATCGAATCCCTGTATCACTGTGTCGCTATAATTTCATATCGTGATCAAACCATTGATTTCCAATCCTCTAACACAAATGTAACGCCTAAATTCTAAGCTAAACCAAGGCATTTCACATTCATCCTAAACAACCATGCACACTCACTCCTAGCATCACTTTAGTGTAACCAGTCAACCTAACATGGATGTGTTTTCAGCATGGTGAGGAATTCAGGAATAACGTGTAAAACTAAACACAGAAAGGCCCGAAGACGAGATTTAAACAATGAACCTTTCCGCTATGAGGCAACAGTTCAAACCACCAAACAAACACAGTTCCCAGTTTAACTATATAAACACAAATCCAAGCGTCCAAGCACTAAGTTTGCAGAGAAATGAGGTAATCAGTCAGAGATTATGAGTGAATATCTGACTCCAGTCTGCATGATCAATATAATGCAACTGTATATGGAAATTCACACTGTGCCACAGGCCACACAGACTGCATGCAGTATTTACAACCCCACATGCACGCTAATATAAACTATACTTGAAACCATATTGTGTCTGTGGATGTATTTGGACTTGTTACAGAGCCAGAGTTGACAGAAGCACTGCTGAGAAAAAACGATAAAGCCTACAGTGGCAACACCGATGTTATCCATCACGCATAAAGACACAAAGCTGCTCATCTTGTGTATAATCAGCACTAATCTGAAATGGAAAGGTCAACAAATGAATAAACATTGACAGGATGACCAGTAAAACAGTGCGTACGGGAGGGATGTGTGTAATTTACCCAATGACTTCGAGATTAATAGTCACTTTCTAAACTGACAAAAACATGGAAATTCTTTGTTGTACGATCCAGACCTCATCTGTTTCCCTTTTTTAGAGCATTTTGGGCAAAGTATGATGGGAAATAGTAAATGGACTGGCTAATTGTATGGCATTTTTCTAGTCAAGTGATCACTCAAAGGGCTTTGATACTACATGTTCATTCAACCATTCACACATCCACACAGCACCTATATTTTACCATACTTGGTGCTTTCTAAGCATTCATACACCAATAGGCAACGTAGGGTTCAGCCCTTTGCCCAAGGACACTTTGACATGTAGTCTGTTTGGTAGACAACTGTTATATTCACCCAAGCTGATCTTTTATTTTGATATTTATGTATTTTATAGATATTTTGCTGCCTAATAGGCTGGCAAAATGGATAAACACAGGTAACAAAACTAAAGGCAAATTTCTTTACACAAATCTTTTATGTACATTTTACACTTGCAAACAGAACTTCTACATCTAAATAATTGCACATTAGCAAACCACAAAGTCAAATTAAAATGTCTATATTGGTGCGAAGGCAGGACAAACTATCAAAGGAAACTCATGTATCATTCAACACAATCGTAAAATTTTCAGGAAGGTGGGAAGACCCAAAGGATCAGTGAGAGTCCAGCACAGATAGAGGAGTGAGAGCTGAAAATGGAAATCAAATAGAAAGATGAAAAAAGAAGCCAGCAGAAGGAGGAGAGACAAAGACAGTGAAGAGCAGCTTGTGAAACAATGGGTGGAAGGAAGGGACAGGTGCAAATGGTGAAGTGAGTGAAACATTGAGTGACAGACAGTCCCAAGAGGATGGGATTTGAAAACAGGAGGGAGTCGCACACTCTGGAGAGAGACACGCATCTTTCTTTCATGCACGCGGCTTCAAAAACACCTTCTTTACACCCTCGCCCCGGCTCATTCACAAGAAGGGATAACTCTGCTTCCATCTTCAAAGCGGGTGTGGAGGCAGCAGAAATCCACAATGATTAATACGACAAAGCTCGGCAGCTCCGTCACCATGAAACGGGAGACAATGAACGAAATCATGTCGACGCCCCAAATGTGGGTTTAAGAAAAGCAATGAAAGCGTCTACAATCCAACCCTTCGACTTTGTTTGCGCTGAAGTGGGCTTTTTCAGTGATCACAGGGTTTGGTGGCGTCTGGTATGGCGCCTTTGCTTCATAATAGCTTGAACTCATACTGTATGATGAACCAATCATGAGAAACACGCAGAATAGCACACAGACTGGCAAGTAGATTAGTCAGACTATCCCAGACAATCAAAATTACATAAATTGATTTGAAAAAGAGAATATTTTACTCCCCATTTCTTCTAAACAATAATAGATTCTGACTCTGATGAAAGGTGCAATGTCTACATTAAGTCTAATAATGAGTTGCTATTTTTACTATAATGCTTATATCAAGAAACATGAACGCGCCACTAAGTGGCAGCAAATTTGTGGTGGCTATGTCTTTGCTCTCACGATTTTTGTATTGTCGTCATCTTTTTATGAGACCTTGACAGAAAGGATTTTTCATGCTGGTCAAAAGTCTGTGCTGCACGGGAGATTTTCTGCAAATTTTTTTTACTCTTTCAAGACTTGTTATGCTGTGTTTCCATGGCAATGAGACTTGTTTACCAGCAGGATCAACTGATAATGCTCTCCTATCTCAAGATTATCAGTGAAATAACAATTCAAATCCCAAAGGAGATGAAAAGAGAGACAAGATGATGCAGGACAGCAGTGCAGCAGAGAGAAAAACAGTGGAGATTCAACCTGTTTCTTCCAACTATTGTGATGGGGAACGTGAGATCGCTAACAAAATGGTCGATCTCCAGTTTCAGACTGTGCAGACTGCAATAAACAACTCAGCGGAAAGCTGAAGGGAGGTGGAATTGCAGTACTGGTTAACCAGTGTTGGTGTCATCCTGGACATGTCACTGATAAAGAGAAGATCTGCACAAGAGACATGGAAGATGAAAGAAGCTACCAGTTCTTGCATCGGACGTAAACAGGCCTCTCAGTGAAGATCATTCCTTCCAGTAGCCTGAAGATGAGAACACTACAATAATGAATTTCCCTCCGGGATCAATAAAGTATTTTTTCATTTCATTTCATTAACAATCTTGGTAGAGATGGCAAGTTCTGATGCTGGATTTTCAGGCTTTCGGGCGTTTTTTATACACACTGTTCATTTTGACGGAGCAAACCAGGCCAGGATTCATTCTGCAAATAAAATGTGACCCCAGTTAAGTCTTGTTCAGGTGTCTTTTATTAGGAAATACAGTATTACAGTAATCCTTCCGCAGAAGATTGTCTTGCTGAGAACTTCCCAAAAATAACCAGCTTAAATCCAAGTGACAAAGCCCTGTAGTTGCTGTGTTAATCATGACAGGAGCAGAGGAGAAAGTCATTGTACTTTAACGAACATTGGACTTAAAACCATAGGTAATACATCCCCACTTCTAGCCAAAAGTCAACTTTTCAAATGTAATAACACAATTATTCCTTTGACATTTTTGTATTATTATCCTGAATGCCCTTATCTTCCTTCTTTTAAAACATATTGCCCAGATTCCCTGCGCTAAGCATGACATTTTCGCTGAGTCCAAAAAAAGATGAGAAATACTCCTATTGTCTGATTTGATTAAAATAAACTTTGACCTCATGTTAAACAAACTGCAGGCAGATAGAGAGTTGGTCCCCTTTGTATTCATCTGCTGCAAGTTAAACATCATGAAAATGAACAGCACTGTAAAAAATTTTGCTACCCTCTGAAACCCCTCCAAGTCAGAATCCTGCAAATTTCCATTTTGCTTTCCCTCTCAGCTATATGGCACATTGGTTTTTAACCTCAGAGGTAGATCCAAACCTTTGTGCTTTAGCTACAAATAAACAGCTGCCTCTCAGGGGAAATAATTTACAGAGAAGGGTTGAAAGAGTTTGTAGAAATGGAAAACTCTAAGATAAGAAATTATCAAGTAAAGCCTGGCGGACCCCCTTTAGGCCTCAATTATGGAGGTTGATTGACAGCTGTGGATGAAGTTTGCAGGCAGTGCACATGCTTTAAAGACATATCAGTTGTCAATGCTTTTAACAAATCATGAACCCAGATGAGTTGCTTGACTCCAAGCGCCCTCATTACAGGGAAAAAACTTTCAATCAAAGAACGGAGAGCTACCAATACGCCAACGCCGCCTTTGTGGCACTCGTCTCTCAGTCAGCTGGCTGGCTCAGAATAATTATCATATAGACTACTTGATGGCATTATTTAAAAGCAGGGCAGTAACTATCATATACATAAGGCAGTTAATGGCAATTTCAGCTCCAAAAATTAGCAGTAAAGAACTCTCTTTGTCAAAATGCCAATAAACAAGCTATGCTGTCATTTTTACAAGCTTTAATGATTTCATTATAAACACATACACTCAGTGAGCTGTAATGGGCTGAATCTTCAGGCTGTATATTTTAGACCCTTCATTTGTACTGATCCAGATGTGTTCGGGGGGTCGCAAAGGCATAAAGACCAATCCATATTTTTTATTATCTGCTCTGCCACTGCAGATAAGTGAGAAAAGAGGCTATGCTGGACTGCCCAGGGTGATGCTGAGAGTTTTCTTGAAGAAACCCGACATGAGAGGAGGCAGAGTTAAAAGTACCACTCTGTCTGACTCGGTTGGCAGTGCACTGTCTTCCAACACCCAGCTGTGTTTGTTTGCTGTGAATTAGCAGGCAACAAGAGTCTACATGCTCACTCAATATTACCCACATCCCACCATAATTATATAGGAGTGCGCTATTAAAATAGTTGTCTCCTTCTAAATCATTGGCGATCTTTTGTTTATAGCATGTAAGGAAACATGTTATGTACCTGCGTTCTTCTGTATTCTATCACAGAGGCATGATACAGCAGACCTACGGAGACAGCCAACCCTCATTTTGATGTTTTACATTAAATCTGCAGATCCATGTGTGCTGCTATTAACAAACTCTCTAATGCCAGTGACAATTCAGCTTTAAAGTTCTATAATTATTGATCTTGTCTCTTCTATAGTGGACGTAATTACTATCATTACCATAACAATCACTGTTAATGCAAGCTAAATATTGAAAAGAAAACCCGACAGAGATGGCGTCGAGCTGTAACTGTGGTCAGATCTAATCTCTAACTCACAACCATGTCGCAGATCAAACAGCACAGGGTTCAGAGGAGCAGGCGGAGGCTTTCTGAGTGCCAAACAGCCACTGCTGCTCAGACAGATGTTAGCGGCACCTCCTCTCATATCTGAAAATCTCTCCCACCACCTACAACACAAGACCCCGCTGACAGCCATCAGTCCCACTACACAGGAGCTTAATAATCTTATTATGGGAAGCTTATACTAATAATATATGTCATTTTGTTTTGCAGTTTCTCATTACAAACTGGCTTTCACCATTGCAATAACAAAAATTAGAGAAAGGCAAATAAAATCAGACGATTTTGTTTGCGTTTGTCCAGGAAGTGTACATTTTCCCGGACAAAAATCTAATGCTGATAAATCTATAAGCAGCAATAAGGCAAACCGGCAGCAGAAGGAGGCTCATTCGATGTGCAACACATCCAGGGGGTAGGGAGCTAAGCAGGAAGGAGGCTTCAGGATGACTGCGCATGAGGACTTTTAAAATTAAACTCACTGTACTGGTTGCCAAAGCTAAAATACCAAAAGCAACACTCACTCAAAACGTCTTGTCTATTAACCTATGAATCATAACAGCAACTGGCATGGGCCCAGTAACGACTGACACGTGAGGCTTCAGGCAAACATTTGTTTTTATGAAAGCTGACACTGTCGCTGAGTATACTCGGAAATATCAGAAACATAAAGCTTTAGACGTGGTCTGGCCTGTGGTGGCTTTAAGTAAAATGAGCATCATAAACTGAGCACTTCTTACGTAGTGAGTATGTTTTATACCACTGTGCACATTTCTAGACTATATATAGTAGGTTTCTTTTATAAAGGGTTTTGCTTGAAAGCAATTGTGTTTATGCAAATTATACTGTATATCCATCCTAATCATGTGCTCAGGGAATAAAGGAGAAAGAGATGAAGGGAAAAAAGTTAGAGAAGACAGATAGAAGAAGAGATTGTGTTGCTGTCAAGCCTCTATGGTTTTTAGTCACACATAGAAAACACACATTTTGATGATCATGAGATTAATGTAAAGGGGGGAAAAGTATTTTTAACAAGATTAACAGTATTTGTGCTTCGTCAAAAAGCAATGTGTTATCAATCACACGTTTCTCATCATAGAAACGGCTGCCATTCATCTCAGTCACACTTAATTATTTTGTACATTAAGCAGCTGCGTTTAATGCAGTTTCACACCAGTAGGCAGCTGACATTTTTCCCAAAGTAAGTGGTCTGAAGACTACAAAGCCGTTAATTAACATCTTAATTCCAACCACACACAAACACACACCCCGAGGTAACTAGGATAAGATGCATTGATAGGAAAAACCACTATGGAAGAACGTTTTTAGTGTAGTTGACACTGACCTCTGCAGAGTCTCAAGGCCAAAAGATTTTCACCTTATCTTAACCTGCTGCAGTTCTGTGTCTGCTTTGCTGCACTTCCACAGGATAAAAATGAGATACGTGTACAGCAAACGCTCAGGAGAGGACCTCAGGGAGTTGCCACGATGCTGGCAGCAGAACTACCTTCATCCACAGCAGGGAACTGGGAGTCATTCACTGCTCCATTTAGTTTAAAGTGAAATATAAAATAAAATGTGATGCTCAAACAATAGAACACTTGTGCTGTCCTGCTGTCCCATTTCAGCACGGACCATTTCCTCCCATGTATGTTGGAATGACATCAATGGGCCATCTAGGCACAGTCACCTTACTCCACAAATGATATTATGTATTGAGGCATGTGGTGTGTTACTTAGCAGTGTGAAGGTGAGTTCAACAAGGTGTCTGAGGCAGCGCTGAGCTTTAAATAAATGACCCGCGTTCCTGCATTGTAGAAGCAAAGGATGACTCAGAAATCAATTAAGTTTAAAGGCATGCAAATCTAAAAAGAATCAGTCAAGTGAAGAGGCACTCGGGCTTGCAGCTCTGTGTGTGGAGTGAGTGGTTGCCCCCCTTTAATCAATCACATTTCATACCACATAATCACAATGACATGCGCTCTGTCAGAGGTCAGTCTGTTTGATCTGAGCTGCTCCTTCTCGATGGGATAACTGTACCGATGCTGCATCAGCAGAGTTTACTCCTGTTGTGCTTTGTGCAATGATGCGACTGATCCTGCTCTTTCTAATAGCATGGTCAGTAGTGTCTTCACTAACTAATGTTTTTATCATTGTGTGCTACAAACGCATCACATCAACCTGAAAATGTGTAAATTAGAGACTTTGCAATGACTTGATCATTTCACTTTGACATGTGCTGATCATGAATTATGGATGATTATCGTCTGAAGGGGCTGCCCAGTGGTGTGGAGATTAGCACCGTCGCCTCTCAGCAAGAAGGTTTCTGGTTCAAGTCTTGGCTCGGGCCTGTGTATGTGTAGGCCCGCCAGCTTCCACCACGGCCCAAAAACACACCTAAGGCCTGGGAAATGCAGAAAGCTTGAACCTTCTGCAAACCTGATCAGGACAACATAGATATAAAAAGAGAATGGATAATCTAAGATGATTGTGTTTTAAAGGGACAGTGTGTAACTGCTGAGCCAAATATTAGCCAAATTTGAGAAATAATAGAAGATTTGTGGGGTCAGTCCCTGGTGTTTGTCGGAAACTTGAGGGGGCTGCCGTCTTCAGAAACTAGACACTAGGAGTGGATCCGTCTCTCAGGGATCATGTGACCTGCAGGGGTTTGCTTTAAGCCCCCCCTCCTCCAAGGAGCCCTAGTGGCCAAAAGTTACACAGTATCCCTTTAAGGTAAGAATATGTCAGTTGTTAAAAACTTGTAAGGTCTTTGAATTTCTGGAAGTCAACAGATTTGAGTTCTGTAGTTTTTAAAAACCAGTAAAACTGAACGTGGGCTGCATAGTGGTGTGGGAACACTGTCATCTCACAGAATTAGCTGTCAGTTTTAATCTTTTCTGGGTTGTTTCCATGCGGAGTTTGCACGTTCTCCATGTATATCTGTGGGTTCTCTATAGGTGCTTCGAATTCCTCCCACGCTCCAAAAATATGTCAGTCAGGTTAATTGTTGATTCTAAACTGATGCCATAAGTGAGTGAGCGTGCACGGTTGTTTATTTGTTTTTTTGCCTCCATACTGGGCCCATAATGGATTGTTCATGTGCTTCCCGCCTCTCACCAGCTTTACATCATTTAAAATCTTTGCTCTGCTAAAAAACTGTATTGATTTAACAATGTGGAATATGTTACAGCTTTCCAGTAAAGAGCAAACCCTCCCCAATATATCACACTTCCTCTTTGAGTTTATATTAATAACACAAAGTTGTTGAAAATAGTTAATAATTAAATACTGTTGAGAAAAATTGGGGGTGTGAATAACATGATACAGTACGTGATGATAATTTTTGAGTTCAGAGAGACGGCACATAATTGGTAAATTCATTTGATTATAATTTCACAATGTTTCTAAAGAAATGTTGTGCAAAGAATGTTGTGTGTGTGTGTGTGTGTGTGTGTGTGTGTGTGTGTGTGTGTGTGTGTTTATACTCACCAGCTTGCGATGACACCCACCACACACACCACAAAGAGCCACAAGCCAAACGGCACACACTGTCACTGCTAGGGAGACCAGGAACACACTGAGGGACACTGAGCCTGAACATACAAACACACACACACACACACACACAAAGAGAAGCAGAAAGAGAGAATTAAATAAGTTCGGGTGTTTTTGCATACACTGTATAAAATAAAAACTTAAGGGGGGGGCTGATTGTCTGCCACGTTAAATCCTGTCAAGGCGGGGTTGACCCTAAAATCATGCCGGGACTTCTCTTTCCACATTTAATTGAATCGCTGAGTTGAGATGCCGCTTTTACATTCCCCCATAAGAAGCCGAGAAATACGCTCTCATCGCTCTTCGTGCTGGAGCATTTCAATACATTTCCAATAAGGACCTCAGCCAGGCATCACTCAGCTGTGCACACGTCACTGTCATGGTGTCACAGCTTGTTAAGTGACAGGCTGAAATTGAAGGGTGGGGGGGATGGAGGGGTGGCTGGGCTGACAATGGAAGAGAGAGCTCATGATTAATGGGTATCTGTACATGCCCAGTGAGAGGGGTGGCTCTTGAAGAGTCATGAAAAAAAAATCATCCGCTGCTGCTCCCGTGTGCCTCAGAGAAGTCACAGATTCCTCGTTCACATTCAAATTGCTTCACTCTGAGAGACCGGCACCCGCAGCCTCATTGAGCTTTGATGTTTGTGCAGCAGTAAGATGCTAATGTATTCAAATTTGTGATTTCCCTCTAACAATTGTGATTCAAAATATACAGTGATAAATGATTGTCAGAATTTATTTCCAGGCCGCGCTGTGACAAACGCCGGCAAACAGCTGGGGCTTCCTTTCACTAACTGGGCTTGTCCTCTCCCCGAAGGCTGTCTCATCCCCTTCCTTTGCATGTCACAACTGGCCTTTTCATGTCATTTTTCCATCATATCTTTGACTTATTATCCTCCCCACCATGTCCTCCGGGAGAGGAGCGGCTCAGAAAGCAGCACTAGTAGCAGTAGATTTCTCATATGGAGAAATCACAGCTTTCCCCTCCCGTGAATTCTGCTTTGGAGTAAGCTCACGCCCATCTCATAAACTAAAAGAAACCATCTTGTACAAAACTTAAAATAACAAATATGCATCTAGTGTGCATGATGCTGTCATTCTCTTATATTACAGTTACGTATAACTAGTGTCTGTCTGTTCCTGGTAGTTCAACGTGAAATATGTTCCTGCCCCTTTAAGAGCAGATGGCGATTCACTGACACTTACTGGTGCCCTATGGAGTTTAACTGTAAACAAGTTTCTGCTCTTACTCACCGTTTCAAGTGTGAATAAATCTTATCTTTCTCTGTTTACTGCAGATCATTTCGTCATTATTTTTCTAAATCCAAATACCGGTGTTGTATAAATCCACGCTTTAGTGCCAGCGGTCTTCCTCCTCTATGTTGTGTGTATTTCTTGACAGATAAGTGAAGAAGCATGAAAGCGCAGAACTAAACCTGGATGCTTTCATTAAACTGACTTTAAAGTGGAATATGTGGCCAAAATAAACGTAATAACTGCACAATGTATGATTGATGCTAAATGTATCCACTCGAAAATAAATCTGTCACGCCTACAAGAAATCTACAACACATTTAACACTTCCCATTAGCTGAGTCTATCTCCTAAAAAATGGCCAATGACCCAGACTCAGAAAGACTTGATCCGACTCCACTGATCTTGCTGTGATTGTAAAGATATAATCAGCATACAGACATTACAAGTGTCCTCCATTATTTATCTGTCTTTATCTTCAGCTGGAGATGCGGCTAATAGTGGGGCTGAACCCGGAGAGAGCCGGCGAGACTCAGTTGTCCTCTAAATGATGAATATCTCTTTTCATAGAAGTACAGAAATAGCAATTACACTCTTGTTCGTATATTTACACAAAGTTCAATAAAGCTGATGATATTAGCAGGGACAGCAGTGAATCTTAACATGGCGCGCCGGACTGTTCCCCGGCTAGAAGCATCTGCTAGCAGCAGTGCTGAGTGGCTCGGTGATGGATGCTTGGATGTGTGTCAGGATCTGTGAAAGCCAGCAACTGATGGAGGGTCCTTCGCCCTGTGTTTGTCTCTGAAGGTCATAAGATGAAGGTGACAGGTGGGTGGGGAGGGTTACATGGTTTATGAGCTATATCAGTCATAAGGGCCATGGGAGAGGAGAGCTTCCAGCTAAAATGCTACATCTAAAGAGGCCATGTAATGGACAGCTGGACTCTGCTTCCCATTTCATGGATGATTCATCTCTTTTTACCAGCAGTTGTAGGATGCAGGCTGCACTGAAGGATAGAAGGAAGGCATTACGCTGTGTTGAGGTATTAGGGAGATATGCAAATATTTTACAGCTGCAGAGAAAAACTGACATCATTAGGGTAAGAGAACCCTACGAAATATACAGCTATTGCTGTGCTTGGGGAAATTAAATGTATCCTTTCCACCGCACAAAGGTTTTAGCTAAAAATACTACACCAGTCGAGGCATTAGTAAGGTGAACAGTTAAATACTAAGTGCATGGATCTAGAATACATTAACGGAGTCCATACAACATGTAGGGGGATGCAAACAAAGGTTGGAAAAAAAGGTGCTTCCAGATGGAGGCTGGAGAATCGCTTCTGACATTGCACCACTCTGTAAAACTGACAAGTGAGCCAAACAAGCCATTGAACCATTTGATCAAAGGCCTTTAGAAGTCAGAGCACTCTTGAACTTGAAAGTCACTTGTTTGTTTTCGATTCCAGTGGCTATCTCTTTTATATGCACATAAAGGAGAAAATAAATGGCAATATGTACTGGGGTGAGCAGAGCCAATGATGTTGTAAATTAGCTTGTAATAAACACTTCTCACTGAAGAGGACAACAAAGACCAAATCAGGCAAGAGGTTAAATGTGGATGCTTAACAAGAAACAGTCTTTAGCATGGGCAGCACCACAGCAATTGGGTGTAAGATGCATTCTTGTGGTTAGACGCGGAGTTATTCTGCATTTGAGGATGGTTTGCTTCACAAGCAGTGAGCTAAAGCAGACAGAAAGAGGCCCAGTCCTCAGGGGTCGAAGATGTTCCTAATTGGACAGACGGAACTGGAGCATTGTCCAGTCAGCAAAACTGCCAGGCCGCATCTCTATGCCCCAACTGAGGTGAAGAGGGCAGTCTCAGAGCCTAATTCTTACACTTGAGCCTGATATTTTGCTGTATTCGTAGCCTCCGTTATCCTGGGTAATTCATAGATCTCACTCAGATGTCTTTACATCCTTTTGCTTCTGAGGCAGAAAATGTGTGAGTCAGCAAAATCTTATTTACCTTTTGTTACATTGAGCATTGCAAATTTCTTCTGTCTACTCTGTGATTGAAGTGTACACAGCAGATTATTGCTTTTGTTTTGCAGTTGTCTCAGGACAAATAAGTGCGTGGCCGCAAACAGCAAGTAGCTATTCATGAAGGGGAACCAACTAAATATTTATATTTTTCTCAGCTGAAAGAAACTCTCTATGAGGATGAATCCTGAAGTGTATTGGAAAACTGCATCCCTATGACTCATGGAAAATGATCATTTGTCACACAAACCTTCATAGTGATATTTAGGGAAGTGAGCTTGGAAAAAGTTGCTGTGATTGATGTGTCATGCTCACAAATTACCTGCTGCTCTGCCATGTTTTTAATGGGTGTTGTAAAGCACGAAGTCCGGTGAGCCTAAGTAAGCGTTCCACTCTGACAGACTGCCATTTCCAGCGGCATTAACAACAAAAAATTGACAGTTCTCTGCTTCATTCAGTAATGAATTCCACATGTTGCATGGATGGAGAAAAGAGACATGGCAATTCTTCAACATATGTAAAATAAGTAAATTTTCTCTCTGGGATTATTATCTAAATGCATTTTTTAAAGGGTCTGTTTAAAAGTGCCTTTACTGAGCTATAGGATGATCTTCACTCTTCGGTTTTAAAAGGTTAATCCAGCTTCCATCTTGCATTCCTTCTCTTCACAGAGCTCTATGCGGCCAGTAAAAGTCAGTCGCCCCTTTTCTCCCTCTTCCCCTCACTTCCTCCAGTAATGTCCTCTTGCATTTCTTTGATGAAACAAGGGCTGGAAATGCAATGCCATATTGCAAAACGCAGCAGTCATGTGACGCCCAGGCGGGAAAAATATGTTGTGAAGAACATTTTCTCTTCACAAGGATGCTGCAAGAAAACGGCAGCTCAGGAAATGTGCCTAATAAATGTCAGTGTGCCATCAAAATGAGTCAGAAGCACAGACCTAAAGTTCAGATGAACTGAAGATTAAGTTTACTGAAACCAAAATCATCAGTTCTTGGCTCTGTAGAAGGAGATGTAGGCTGGGTATTTTGCTGATTTATAGAATTATTTATTTGCACGTTTGCTTTCCTATCCATCTTTAAAAAAAACTATACTGAATTCACAATTGCATGTCTCATTTCTTGTGGAAAACCTCTTTTTTTCTTTTTCTTCTATAGGACATTTACATGTTAAAAGTAACTGAGAAAAGAATTAGAACATACATACATCAATAAATTCAACAAACATCTAAGGAAATATATGTTTCACAACACCCTTGATTTTTATTTACTTGTCTTATATTGTATCTTCTGAATGACTGGCAATAGATTTGATCATGAAGTAATAAGTAATAACCGAAAAGCCACACAGACAAGTTAGGAAGGTTATTTATCTTTTATGAAGAGGGGGTGGGGAGGGGAGTGATCAGAAATTCAATTTCTCGGTGGACACTGTGTGGCAATTCAAAGGGATGTGTGGCAAATCAGCAAAATTATGACAGGTGGAGTGCACCTGTGGTGAGGCTTAGTGTGTCTTGCAGGGAGCTTTGCTAGTTCTCTGTCCCCAATATGTTCCCGACGGCTCAGCTGCAACACTGCTCTGCAGCCGTACAGGCAGTTTCACAGTAAAAGTAAGAGCACTGCCACCTACAACTGTCTTGGATGAGGGATAAGATCCATCTCCAACGTGTCAAGACTGGCTACAGTTTGACTGGCAAGGCATCACGTGACATATGCATGGTGTCACCTCTTCATGGCGCCATCTGTTGTGTGTCACTTTATAAGACAAGTCAAGTGCAGGACACAGACGGCAGGTTGTAAAAAGCCAAAAGAGAGTCCTAATAACTAAAACTGATTAAAGACTTTTAAGAATACAGGTGGGCAGACAAAAAGCACAGGAAATAGGCTGAGGGAGAATACAAATGCAACAAAAAGGCAGAAAAAAATCAAATAAGGCACAAAAGGGAACGCTGGAAGACAAGAAAGCAGCGCTGCACAGACAAACCGATAAGACCAGTCGTACCAGTTATGCATGAGCAGCTGAATGGGCGACACAGCTGAAGCACAAAGTGTGGGGCAGACAAACAGAAATATAAAGATAAGAAGCAACACCGCAGCAAATGGGAGAGTTAAATATGGCATCCATCAATCACTCCTTCAAACGTTGTCCCTTAGGCGTAGATATTGATTTAAAAATGAATAAAGCCCCGGTTTAAATGAACTTAAGTCAGCACTAAGATTTCCATCAGTTCATTCCCTTTCAGTTTATTTATTGTCATAACCTCAGTAGCGGAAAAGTCTTTGTTTAGATTGAGCAAGAGAAAAGAGCTAACATTTTAGTAGCAAATATTTCTCCCTTGTCTTAGATAAGGACTTTTACTCTATGTGTGGTCTGATCCTGCTCATAATCTATCAGCTCATCTGCAATAAGTTTCTACTCAGCTCTCCCTCAGACTGGATTAGACTGAATTATAAGGCCAGGTTGAAATATATTTCCAGCCACATACAGCCATTACATTTACAAAAGACACTCACTTGCTTTTCAACAGGTCGCCTTGTTATAAGTGCCTCTGCCTTGACATGAAGCAAACGTTCATGATGGATTATAGTCATACATCACAGAACAACTGCAAACACTACTTTTACAGAGGTTAATTCAACCACCTGCTCGGATGTTATCTCAGAGTTGGTATTTGTCACTGTAGTTTATCAGTTAATAATCTATCTGCACAGAATGAATAATAAATCACGGTACTACCTCCTCATCAATTGCACCTCTTGACCTGGTGTTCCTCAGGCCAAGACTACATCCTCTTCAGATTTCACCATATTTTCTGAGCACTTTGCCCCAACCTTGCACCTCCTCTGTGTCACACTGGGACAAATGGCTGTTATATATTACAGACACCTGATCAAGCTGAATGAGCTTCTTGTAGCCTGCGAGCTTCGGGGTCTTATAGCTGCTTCACACCATTACAAACAAGCTATTATTCACAAGTCCCACTGGTCGCCTCAACGTTATTGATTAAAGTCCACATTGTGGCGGCTGATACTCTGAAGGTTGACTAGTGCTCATCCTAATAATGAGTTTGTGAGCTATAAACTAAATCAACCACAGCTTAGCATTGTTCCAGGTTCAAGGCCGTAATTTTGCCTTGAACATACTCTATTTGTTCGAAGCAAGGTCAGGGCTCAGTATTAGCATTTTACTGTCATTGATCACTCCGGCAAGCATATTCAGTATGTTCACTATTATAAAGGTGACCTTCAACAATCATCAGTGGTGACATATTTGTGACCAATTTTTCATAATTAAAGACTAAAAGGTCAAAGGCAAAGAGTCAGATCAGAAGAGATGGAAATACAGAGGTCACTTTTATCATTATCTTATACTGTACATGCAGTACCAGTCAACAGTTTGGACACACATTCCCATTAGATTTAATGGGAGAAACAGCATTCAAGTTTTAGTAAGTGAGCTTTTTATTTTTTCTGTCATTTTTTGTTGCTTCCTGTTTGATAAATACTACGAGGAACATGCAGTTATTGGTGTGAGAATATGTTGGCATTACACTTTCTACAGTCATGTGTATTAATTTAATACATCCTTAAAAGTCCAAAGCATGACAGGTGTTTCTTGCCCGATTCTCCCTTTTTTTTATTCTTATTCTAGTCAAGGTCCAAAATGGATATATTTATGTGCCAAGCATTAATCCTGGCTCATCAGACATCCAACACCCACTCAATGCTAACTGTCCATCACCTCCTTATCTCCTGTGTTCTAATTTATTAAATATCCCCTTTACCATCTGCGCTGAAAGTTGCTTTTTAGATACAGCCTTTCAAAAATGTGCAAGCGCATGTGCTCTGGATTGCACGCATCCACATACTTTCCCGCTTGACACAGCTTAAGCGCAGTGACATGAGTGGGATCTCGTGCACTTTCAGGATGTGAAGAAACCAAGAAAGTGGAGGAAAAGCAGTGCAGGGAAAAGCAGAGTGGGAGTGAGGGAAGAGCGACTCAACTGTAATGCTATTGAGAAGCAATTTGTGAAGCTTGTGCATATGCATACAGGCCTACAGTCCCCATCTGCCCACATCATCAGCTCACTGCTGGTGACATCAACCAAGACAAAGAGGTCTCGGATGCTCCAGATGTATCATGTGGGTGGTATTATAAAATCTAATCCAAGTCAAAGTCAATTGTTTTTGCCTGAGGCAACAGAGTTGCATGTACTCATTGTGTATGTGTGCATGTGCATGAATATACAAACTTCTGTAAATTTATACCTTTGTTTAATTTCTGATCCCTCTTGTCATGTGAGAGATATTAGCCTAAATATCCCCTGTCAATCATGAATGGGAGAATAATTATTGAGGGTGTAATTAAAGTATTGGCAGGACAAGTGCAACTTTAATTGAATGACAGCTAAATAACAGTGAAGCAACCAAGTCTCGGCATATCCGTTATGGTTGAAATCTCATCAGTCACAACAAAAACCACACAATGAGCTTCGCTTGAGGCTCTTTGCAAGATTATTCAAGTCCAGAAAAGACACGTGTCTACTGAGCAAAGTTCAGAAGAAAATGCAAGACCGAATCTATTTGTCATAAACGAATTCATTTTGATTCACGACTACCTTTGCCTTTTTCTTCATTCAATTAAAGGCAGCTTATAAAAAGCATTTTATGACTGCCTGGACAGACCAGGCAGTAAAAACCTTCTAGCTAGAGGTTAGGATATTGACTGCCCAGCCACAATTGTCTCCTTCTAGACTCCATAAAAGGTCCCTAAAAGATAGACCTCGAGTGACCCGATGCCATGTTTCTGTATCTCTGTGTCTCTATGTTTTTGTACGCCTTTGAATTTCACTCGCGTTCAACGTAGTCAAATCCTTACACTGGCAAACTTCGGCTGGTGGGATGAGTGGACACAACCTTCTCACAGCCGGTGTCAGGAGTCGCTGATTAGGGGATGATGAACAAGTGTGTGAAAGCTTACTGAGAAAGAGCAGAAGGTTACTTTAAAAGCAATAATGGGTCCAGAGTCGGCGTGTCCAACAGGCTGCCAAACTATAATTTAGAAGCTCATAGGAATAGAGGAGGCGGGGGTGTGGCAGCTCTGTGACACAGCGCATTGTGTTTGTTCAGTGACTGCTGCTCTCATCAAATGAAGCAGAGGATGGCTTCCCCCCACAGGTGACCTTTCTCATCAGTGTGCTGCGCATTATAGGTAAAGCTCCACTATGCTCCTGTCTGCTGTAGTGCAGCGGACTGAGCAGAGGCCCACAGGGACATCACTGCATTGACTCAGTGTCAGGAGAAGATTTAAATACCCCTCTGCTTTTAGACACCACAGAAAACCCCCATCTGTAGCATCAGGCAAACTCAAGGGAAGAGAAAATGAAAGTAATAAAATTCATCCTGCTGTATTTGTTTTAATGCAGCCTGTCCACTTCCTCGGGCATCAAACTCCTTTTCTTCCAAAACAAATTGTTAATGATACAAATGGAAAAAGATTGTTTCCCCCCCAAAAAAAATTTAATTGTAATTTTGCAAACAGCAACCTCTATATAAGCAAAATTTGTTCTTTATAAGAGCATAGTCATTTTTGGAAGGAGCCCTTCAGCGCTGCTGTCTGCAGCTTCACAGCTCATTGATGTGTTTTTGTGTACGACTGTCAACAGTTTACAGCTGGGTAGTGCCCAGCAAACAGAGACTTATTGACGACGCCGTGGCAGCTGCTCGTCTGCAGCAGGATACAGTCGAGAGCTCTTGGGAAATATAGTTTTCCACAAGCAGCCGTCCTTGAGGCCTTCACTTCTACCGGGAGCAGTGTGTCATTTTCCTTCCACATTAACTCAATTACACAGCACCTGAGGATGTTTAACCTACCTGCACATTGTACTTCCTTGCACATTATCTACTGTACTGTATATGCTAAAGAGATACGAGCTTGACACTCACACGTAGGAGCCGGTGCTGCAATCAATATCGGCTGTTATAGGTAACGAGCGACCATGACACCTGCAACGCCGTACCGTGCATGTCACAGTTTGTCAGGCCAACTAACGCAGTAGAGTTTCTCATCTCGGTTGCAAGGCAGCAGAGAATTAATGGCAGGCTTTGCTGCTATTAAACACAGTAATACACACACAGGGCTCTCATAGCAACTTGACATTATCACCATAACATCATGACAGGGATGTCATTTGGCAAAGTATCGCTGGCATAGCTGAGGGGGGAAATAATAGAGGGAGAGTGAGTTCTGGCTGGAGAGGAATTAAGAGTGAAAAAGATTTAAGTTGAGAAATCACACGCACTGACATGTCTTTTCTGGCAGAGTAATAATGAACAACAGTATTTTGGGCTAAAATATATAATTAAATGTGGAAAGCGGCGTTTGGCTTTCCATCACTTTCTCAATTTACTTGATACCCTCTTGAGGGAGCACAATACTGACCTGACAAAATGCAAAATAACTTGTCACAAACAGTCTCTGGCATAGCAACTATTATTCATTGTAATTGGAATAAAAAAAAGCTAAGCCTCTGAACTAACATGATCAACATTTGACTAATTAATTCACTTCAAGGAGCTATATAATTGCCGTCATGTGTAGCGGCTCAGATGGAAACAGGTGGAGAGCAAGTGATGCTGTTCAGGCAGCCTCTCAGTCCCATGTCTTCATCAGGTCCGTTAGATTACTAAAAGGACAAACGGGGCAGCTGTGTGATTTATATGCAACCTGACCTTTAAGCTAGTCGAAGGGCTCTTGAGAACACTTTGGCAAACGGTCTCAAAACAGAGGTCCCTGTTAAATCAGATTTGATTGTACTGAAGAGAGGTACCTTCTACCTTCCTGGCTCTTCAAGTCACTTCGCTGGAGGAATAACTCCAGTTTTTCTTTGCGAATGAGCTCAGTTCTGGAAAAAGAGTTAAGAGAAAAGTGAAATCTGTTTTTAACCATTTCATGCATGAATTATTAAGAAACAGTGCCACGTCTTTTCTCGCATACAGTAATTTACTTCCAGAGACACATACAGTGATGCTTTTTTATTTCTTAATCATATTTTACTTGGTGTGTTTTTTATGCATTTTGATTTTTTAGTTAAAAATGATTAATTAAATATGCTTTCCATATTTCTATTATATGGATATTCTATAAAAATATGGCTGTATCATTTTTCTTTTCCTGTTTATCAGAAAAGAAAGTTTGGTTATTACAATGTATGAATGTACATATAGAAATATTCATTCTACAGTAAGTGACAGTGTATTGCATGACTCACTGACATCACCTGAAGTGGCAAAATGACAAATTTTCCATCTCCACTCATGAATATACTAAAAAAACAGCTGTCAAATAGGTGTCCACTGTTAGTGGACGCTATGCATGAAAGGGCTAGGGAAAGCAAAGTCATCTTGCTGGCTGGTCTGGTGTTTTTATTAAGTACTACCTGCTAACAGTACGACTGCATACGTATTTGCTTGAAATGACTTTTCTATTGAGGTTATTTCCACCTCTGGTCAAAAAAAAAAGAAAAAATAAATTAAAGTCAAGCACAAGACAGTTCTGACTGCTAATAACCAATATGAGCTGCAATGCATCCACATGGATATGATGCCCATGCATGCACACATTGTTGCAAAACCCAAAGATGATCACTTAAACAGCATTACACCACGTGCTACATGTACCTGCAATGGAAAGCCTACATAAAACCCGAGTCGCATGGAGATGCTCAACATTGTGTCATAGAAGAGTGCGCTTTATATCACAGACCACATTACTTTACAATTTCATGTCAAAGCGTAGCATCATGTTGGTAAAGTCAAATAAATATTGAAGTTTTGTGACATTTCAAGAGTATGTTTGCCATTTCTATCTGAAAATCAGAGGTGATTCATAAGTTAATGGAGTGCTTTTACATAGATCCCTTGTTATCTAATGCCAATTTGTAAAGTGGTTAGCTTTATTCATTTTCAACACAAAGTGATGCAGGAATGAAGCATAAGGTTCAGGGGGAGTATGTGTGTGTGTGGGTACGTGTCTATGGCTGTTAGTGTCATAATCGGATGTTGCTCAGCTATGCTCAGCCTGTGGATGCAGGGTGATTCATCAGGATGTTCTGGAGGATTCCTGACTGGACTCACCATGATGGAGAGAAAGGAAGAATGGGAATGACTAACAGGAGGGAGAATGGCACGGAGAACATAACAAAAAGATTAGTGCTTCCCCTCTGGAGGCTTGAATCCTGGTCTGCAACAACTTGTGCCATTCCCAGAATCTTTCTGGGTGATGTATGGTCGAGCCATGGTGGGTCATCACCACATGATGTAATGATATGTAAAAACGGGAGGGTGCTCTTTAGACACTGTTCTTTTGCCCAAAGAGCAGTGCCTAAAATAGGATTAGACGAGAGCATGTGAAAAGAAAAAAAATCCATTACAGAAGACTGCCAGCATGCCCTTCCTCCAGGTTGTGCTAGTTGGGAGCTGGCAGACTGGGGGCTGTTTAGGGGGAGGGGGACTGGAGACCATGCGTAAGGCTGGCCATGGCTATGCCGCCTGGCTGAAGGAAGACAGTGAGTGAGCATGGGCATGCAGGCTTACAGAGGCTCGGGGCTTTGCATTAGCCTGGTTTCCACAGCTAAGCCAGAAAATAACCAGGTAAAGCTTATTTATTTCACTTACCACTCATTTCATCGCTAAAACCAAGGTGAACCAGTGAGGGATGCCAAAGGACTAACAAAACAAATACAGTTTGTTTGTTGTTTTTTGGATTTTGAATTGGACTAGTTTTGAACTATTTAGGTGTTGAAGTAATGTATTTACTTAAATTCTACTTATTTTTGTGTTTATAGGCATCTTTGACTGTGTTTGTTAAAACCTTGGCAGGAATTGTATGTAAAAGAGAGAGTTAGATT
>JAVQJG010190969.1:0-13870 GCA_036024015.1 Craterocephalus amniculus | reverse complement strand
ATAGATAGATAGATAGATAGATAGATAGATAGATAGATAGATAGATAGATAGATAGATAGATAGATAGATAGATAGATAGATAGATAGATAGATAGATAGATAGATTTATTCCTAGTGGTTTGACTTTGTAATCAGCTAAATACTACAAAAAAATGTACAGAATAGAATTAGCAAGTAGCAAGCCCTGTCACCAAAGCTACTTGCTAATTTTATATATAACTACATAGCACCTCCCATTCTGCAAAGCTCCTCCCCCTCCCTTGTAGTGCTCAGCTCCACCAGAGCACTCGAAACCTGCAGCTAAATGCTGAAGGGGGCGTGTCAGAAATTCAAAGAGATAAATTTCAAGGTGTCATATACAGACATGGTGCAAGTTACACTTTTTTCAGTTTTTTCTATATAAAGCATTTTCCACGACTGAAGGTAAATGTACTGAACTTATTTGATAGGTCTATAAAATAGTGTTCTTTGTGCCTGATTATGACGGGATAGTCCCCCTTTAATGAATCGCATTATCCTCATTTTGGTAGCAGCATTGTTTTCACATGAAGATGTGACAAAATATTACCAGCCTTATTGTAACTGTTCTGAAACTTACAGCATTTTACAGTCTGGGAAAATGTTGATATTACACATTCTGATGCAGATTACATTGATATGACCCTGTAGTGGATCAGCAGTTGTCTCACTGCTCTATACTTACAACTGGAAGAAGAAAAAACACAAGAGTTTTGCATTTTAAAGTTTGACCTTCTGTTTATTTATTTAGCCACCCCAACTTGTGTCGCTGTGACAACAGCTTTGGTGATAATCTCTGAGGTCCCTAAATGGTTAGTCAATTAATTGTAACTTCTGAAAACTTGCTGAAATGTTCAGTTTTTTCTTTGCTGTTGTTGATTAGGGGTAGATTTACCTAGATTCTAAACACTTAGACCCAGAGGTTAAGACATTCTCAGTGATATTTATAGTCATTACAGAGCACTTCCATAGAATTATATCAGCACGTCGGAATGACTGTACAGAGGTAAATAAGGGATCTCAAAGAGAGAGAGAGAGGGTTCAAAGCCCTGTATATCCTGGAGTAAATCCCTTGTAGATTGTTGCTCCCGCACATTTAAGGCGCCTCTTCAAAGCAACAGTGCATTACCAGCACGAGAGCAACACAAGACAGGGCCGGGGGCTTCCCTTATGGATTTCTGTCTGTCTCTTCCTTTATCATCTCACCTGCATATCAAGAGAGGATTCAGAGTACACAGTTTTAAACCCATTTCCTGTGCAGGATCCAAGGCTGTGCTTTTATGTGCGAAGGCTGCTTTGGTAAAAATAAGGGAGCAACCGAAAACAGAAATGAGATGAGTAAGATGCATCCAAATGAGGCCCTGTCTCTCAGAAGTTGCAAACATGGCGTTTTAAAACATAACAGGATAAGGCCAGATTATCAGCTGTGGTTATGGGGTCAGATATCACTGGATTTCAAAGGGCTGTCTTGCATGGGCCATGATGGAAGAGGTGAGCATATGCCTTCTTCTTCTATTCCAGTCTTTCCTGCATATGTGGATTGCACTTACTATGGGGGCCAGTGCTGCGAGCATGAAAGTCCACATATTACTATTCATCTGTGATATGTTTCAGTTTCCGACTTGAGTTTTGGTGTCTAACTCCAACCACTGTTTCGACTCTACCCCTAAAACAGTTCTATCAAACACATGTCTGAATTGGTAATAGTGTACTACATGTGTAGCTTTTTAAATAATTTGTTCATACAATGTTTACATAATTCTAAAAGAAACTGTGACTTTTAGTCCTATAGGATTTGGCAGAAATTAGCCAAAATCCCAGCCCACTTTTGAGACAAACAGGCCTGGCTTACGCCGGGGACACACCGCATGCGGAAGCGCACCAAAGTGCTGAGTCAAGGCTTTTCCGCTCCTCTGCTGTACTTTAAGCTGATAATTACCCAATGGGTGGGTACATAAACTCATAAGATATTCGTGAATACATGTGAAGATAGTAAGCTGCAATTACATGCTAGTTTAATGTTTTTGTTGATTTTTTTTAGTTAACAGACATCCAATGCTTTATTTCGGGGGATTTATTTTTAAAACGATTTTATTTTGAAAGATTTATCTCATGTTCTGGCTTTATTTCCGGACTCGATTGACAAAATAGAACACGCTCGCGCAGAAAATAGAACAAACGCCGAAACGATCAGCTGGAAGACACCAGCATGGGCGTGGAAATTAAACAGCTGCACTTCGGGGCGTTGTGTCCCCGGCCTTACTTTCACCTAGAAACATCATTCAAAAATTTTAAGGTGTCATGAAAGATGAAACTTTGACTGACTGGAGGGACATTTTTGGATCTCATACAGTTTTTACACAATCTCAAGTTACATTTTAGGAAAAGTTTGAACATCCACTCCACTTTTGCATTTGACATTCTGCACTCTCAATATGATTTACACAAAATTTCTTAAACAAGTGTGTCTCATATCCAGAGTTTACCTGTACAGTATATACACAAATTATATATCAAAATGGAGGAATTTAAGCTGGCTACAAATGAACCTCAACTCCAAAAGAGCTGGGACTTAAAAGATTTTGAGCTATGCTGCTCCAAGCATCAGAAAGGTTTTTCCTCCCATTAACCTCCACTGTAAAAGAAACAACAAAAAACTTGGTTATCAGACCAAAACAAAATTCTCATGTGCTTTAAATTCATCACAGTTTAAAGGCAGGCTGTATGATCTTTGCCAATACATACACTTCACACCCAGACAGCTATTATAGCAGGAATGGTGGAAGAGGAGCCCCAGCCAAACACAATGGGAAGAAAGAGGAAAACAATTTTTTTGACTTTGCATTAAATAAAAAGCGTGTGGACAAAGAGACAGCAAATACGATAGCAAACATAGGCATTGTATTTCAGAGATGACTGCAACTTCGGTGTGTATGTGTGTGTTTATAATGATATTCATTACCTGCTATGCAGTCATGCTGCGCTGAAAAAACTCTGAATAATGCTACAGCTGTTCTGGACAGTGCACATGCACAGGTTTTGGAGGCATGGCTTTGGAATGAACTCAGAGGTAAAGGTGCAGGTTTTCCCGGTTGTTTTTTTTTTTTTTAAGTATGCCTTTCTCTGAATCTTAGAGAAGATTGTATACCCCGCCTTCAAATTCTCTTCACATTAGTGTAAAATAAATTCCATCCCAGTGTTTGTCTAACCCTTCTGGTGCTTACAGTGAAAGAATTTTCCATTTGTGAATAGTGCTTGGTTCACTTGGGGTCACGTGGTTTTAAAGTTTGTCCATTCATTATACAGTTTATGAGAATACCTGAAAAAGAAAAGAATCAGGATTTCAACTTGCTTGAAATTCTGTGATGAAATCTAAAAGAGGGGTGAAAATCAACAAATGAACAAATGTTAATGAACACCAAAAAAGAGCATTCCTACACAAATGCACGAAAGACTGATAATGTCATACAGAAAAGATAACATCATACAGAGATGTGAAATAACTGCATGAATTTCCCCAAGTGGAATACTAAAGTTTACCTTGACCTTCATCTTGTTTTTGAAAATAATTATTGAAAGATATTGCTGCTAAAGCTGATTCTACCATGGGATGCACTTAGCTTTTTACACACAGCTTCTGCCCTTTAGCTTAGCTTTAGTTGAATAAATAGTGGCACAGTATAAAATGTCAAATGCTTGTATATTTGTGGTTGTATTTAACTTAAGACTTGGTAAAGACCATATGATTTCTTTATAAAGTTTTGATAAAAAGATGTTTGGTTGTTTCTTTAACATCTCTTAACTTTATGGTAATTAAGAATTTGTTGAAATTCATAAAACATCAGGGCTTTGTTCCTGTCATCAAAATGTTGTGCATTTGCATGCAGGGAATCTGTCTTGATGATGGATGATTCATATTATTCTTTGGCTGTGTCACTGCCTACACGTGTTTTCAGCCTTAGAAAGTTAGAGTGGCAACCCTCCAACAAGTCTTATTTTCTGAAGCTCCAGCACATGACTAAGAACTCCTAATGTGCTGAAATATGAATATAATTGATTTAAATTGCAGGGTGATTTTGTGTTGGAAATTTTATTTTTTTCTAGACCTCTCATCTTTGCTGGCCTTTACATACAAGAAGCAGACCCCCATTTATTGTAGCTTTAATGATTTTAGCCATATTTTTCATGTTGGCCACTCCATGTTTGTCAGTGGTAAGCCACATATAATCAGTTGTGTCACTGCAGTGCCAGCTAAATGTGGATGTGGTGCTGATGGTGGTATGCCGGTCAGATTTAACTTCAAGTCATTTTACAAATTTAAATGTATTACTAGGTGTTGTGTTGTACAAATTCCTCACGACTTTGATCATCTGCCGCATCCTAGAAAATGTGACTGAATGATTTAAAATGAGACACCGATGTTCAGCAACTGGAGAAACTGTGGTCTGAGTTTCATCATCTTGCCTTCCTGCAGCTGTTCTAAACATAATTTTTCCTTGATTAACTTTTATGAGATTGTTTTATGTGTCTGCAAAATGTGTTTGATTTGTGATACCATGCATGCCAAACAATGCTGCTCCAAGTCTAACAATGATAAGACTTGCATGTGAAAGGAATTATTTTAAGACATCAATTCCAGTAAAACTTCGGACTGGTGTACACAATTGCTGTGGGAAAACTGGGTTAGTTTTCATAGTACCTTCGGGGGACAGTGGATGTGCTAAGGTGTTTTTTCTTTCTCCTTTTTGTGGTGATTTCTGTCTACTGAAGGAAAAGACCTCATGGCACCATGTGCTCTTTTACATTCTACACATCTTAACCTTTTGGTGAACCCCCTAAGAAAGAATTAGACAAAAAAAAATACTACTTCAAAACCCCTGCCAAATGAATGATGAAAAGTATGATTGCCCACTAAAATTACCCCTCAGTAATGTCTCATTAAACCTCTGAGCACTCTGAGAGAACTGGGAAAAAGCTGAAGTAGTGCCATTCAGTTGATACAATGAGGGTGGAAAGCATTTTTTAGCTTTCAAAACAACAGAGCCTATTTTTGAAACGTTTCACATCAACATTTATTTTCAGAAAGAACTCAGTTGTTCTGGGAGACAGCAATTCGGATTAAATTTTTTAAAAAGTTAAAGACATGTCAGACTTTTTAGACTGTAATAACCAACTCTGACACAGTTAAAGCTGGATCATTATATGTTTCTCTGCCCTGGTTCCTTAAAACATAAGATTCATAGTTCTCTAGTGGCAGTGATTCATAGTTATTTTTTAAAAATACTGATAAATTAGCTTGGATAAGATTTACCTTCATTCAATCCCCATTTGATAATACACAATGGCCATAAACCAATACACAGTGAATACATCCACTTAGAGTTTCAGCCGAATCTCTTTTGGGTCCAAAGAAACTTCACTTTTGCATAAACCTTTTTTTAAGTAAGGAAAGGAGGATATGAAGGAATGGAACTGAATAATCCAATCAGAGGTCTGTCAAATGTGCTTATTTTCAGAGGTCGGAGAGGAAAGGGCTCAAACCCAAGTTTATCTGGTGAAAATAGCTCTGTGTATCACCAAAGTTTTAATGTGTATTTGGGGTATTGCTGTGTTGTGACCAAGTTTATCAACTACCTTGATCAGTTATATCTTTTGTAATGCAGCACTGCATTAATTTGGTTGAAGAGGATGATAAATGGTGGCAACATGGTCTTTTAATTTAATAAATTGGGAGTTCTCCCATTTATATAACACAAGTCTACCAACTGAAGATGCTTTTATGACAGGTAATAGGAAACAATATGGCTTGTGTTCATTTTTTTTTTACCATTAAAACCTCAAGCCATTTTTTGTTAATTTAGGCCAACCTATTTCTTTTAACTTAAAAATGCATGTAGAATTTCAATTTTCAACCTCAGTTTTCAGATTATGGGGCTTAAAATTATGTTGAATTAATGTATATACAACCATAAAAGTCAAACAAAAAACAAAACATAATTTATTACTAAAAGCATTTTGTAGAAATGACACACAGAACAACACTACCCAGCCTCTTCTCATCTACATAGCATTCTCTCAAGTCTTGTTTTTCAGGAGAAAAAATATTGGCAATGACTCAAACACACAACAGGAACTATTTTATCAGTATATTTACACTTTTTCCTCCAGGCATTTGAAGTTATTTGTGTTAATAAAGTATTCACCTGTTATCCTCACCAAACCCACTGTAACTCAGTTCATTTTTGATGCCACTGTGCATTAAAAATATCCATCTTGTTCCAGCCATACAAGACCATTATTTTGTTCTTTCAGACAGACATATAACTTTCTTGCCACTCATTGAACTTTGGCTGCTTTTGATTAGACTTTAAGCTGTCTAACTGTTCAAATGCTTGAAAGGAAGTGTCTTCATCTTCTTGGTTAAAATAGAGGTCTCTCAGCTGCACAGTAGTGATAGGACTTTTTTCCAGCATGACAATGTGATAAATAATTACGTTATGAATCACTCAGTGTGGATTTATCATATAAAATGTTGGACTAAAAACTACATTTGCAGCTTGATTGTAAACCTCATGGATTTGATATAAATTCCTTATATGATATAAGTCTTTTCTCATGGCATTTATCTTTGTTTTTTACTGTTTTAATAAGGTAAATAAATCCCCCTTTTCTTTTCTCTCAGCCGGTGTATCCATGCAGCGATGACAAGGAGTGTGGCATGGGCAGTTACTGCCATAGCCCTCAACAGGCTCCCTCTCGCTGCCTCTCCTGCCGCAAGCGGAAGAAGCGCTGCCACCGCGATGCCATGTGCTGTCCTGGGAACCACTGCAGTAGCTGTGAGTTTGTGTGCTTACTCAGTTTCAATGTATTTAAAAATCAATTTAACGTTACGTCAGTGCAAAATTTAGCGTTGTCTTCTTGTTTTTCAAAAATGTTGTAGAATAACTTATGTATGAGATCAGATACAGTTTCAGAGTCATGATAGTCAAGACATTTGAAACTGAACAAGGAGTTTTCTGGACTGTTGTATATACAGCCCTCAGCTTAGGAATGACTAGTCACATGCTGACATGTGTTTTCAGAAATGAGAAATATGTATAGCATTCACGTGTCGAGGCTTTACTGACATTGTTCTTTGTTTGGCTGGTTTAAAGTGCCTCTTTCATTTTAAACACATGTAGAAGCCTTTTATTGTAACAAATGTAAAATGAACAAAAACGGGTCATACGTCACAATAGAGTGCTATTACTGCCCCCGTGAGGCTTTCCTCTTTCCCCGTCTGAAAATAGCGCCTCCAGCAACGGACAGGAAAGTATTGGGATCAATGTTGTTCACTCTGCTTATGAAAATATGGAATTGCATCAGCAGGAAATGACATATACTGAATACGACACCGGACACAGGGTATATACTGAAGGTCTACAGCCATGTAGTTTTGAGCTGACAGCTATGAGGGTAACGAAAGCAGGCCACACAGAGGACATTTTAAGAAGTGAGCTGCTCGCACTCATGAAGCACCGTTACCGCTGCAGAAAGAAGTCGTGGTTGTCGTTTCTGCTGCCACCACTTGCCGCATGTGATGTTCTGTGTAGTGTCGGCACTGACATGGGGTTTTTTCCCTGTTTTGAACCTCAGGTTGTATTCAATCAGGCTACTTTTGATGTAATTGCTGTCACGCAAGTGCGCACCACAGACCAAAGACTTGGCTGATATCCTACTGCTGTTGAAATAAGGCCTTCTCACCTATTTAAATCTCACCCAAACCCCAAAAAATATTCTTTTTCTGTGCTAGAAATCTATGTATGTGATGTCCAGACAAACTGGAGTGTAACTGCCCCCACATTCACAGAAATTTACTGAAAACGCTGAATCTCCTAGACTCCACTGCAGCCCAGTCACTCTAAGAGCAGATGAACTGGAACTCCTGCTACGTAATGCGTCACGTGACTTCAAACATTATTGGATTGGATTATAACATCTACCATTATGTCATCTTGTAATGTTTTTATTTTTTTATGCCAATTGTTGTTGGAATAATCGGTTGATTTAGGAATTATGTTGAAACTATCCCTATCTTCCCATACTAAATAATCCTTTAAAAAACTACTGTATCCAGGAGGTGATCTGGATCAAATCTAGTCAGTTGTTCCTTGTCAAATTTCTGAAATTTCCTTAAAGGTTCAAAGGTTTTTTAGTTATGTTGCTAACAGACATATGTGACAAAAAACTTCAAACTTTTATAGTGCAAGTGATATTTTTGGACACTCAAAGTCGCTTTGGACAAAAGAAAACAACAAAAAGGCAACAGAATTTGGAGCTATGGAAAGGCTAGTTTGTACATTTTTGGGGGAGGCTGTGTGTGTGTGTGTGGGGGGGGGGGGAGGGGGGGGGGGATGGGTTGCTTAGTGATAGTTTAAATAAACATTTCCTGAAAAGCAACTTTCAGTCAGTGAAGCTATTTTTCAACCAGAAGTACCTAAAACTTTTTTTAAAAATAGATTTGAACAGGTTCCTTCTGGCAGGATTTCTCTGTTCCCTCTGATGTCTACAAGCTGTGAAAATGAATAAAATTAGTCCAGTGAAGAGTGAAATATCTGCATTTTTCCTTATGCTTGTGTTGGCAGCAGGAGGGACTACAGTACACAGACAGAACAGAGAAAGGATTAAGTGCATTTCAGCTGCATTCACTTAATATCTGGCACCTTTCCTACATAGTTGTACTGAGGTGTGTGTTTTAATTTGCACTTTACAAAGTAACATGTGTGGAAGATAAAAGATGAATATCTTTTGTTCCCCCCCTGTTCAGATTCATTTTTTGTGCTCAGCTGTTTTAATGCTGTGTTTATAAAGCATAATGTTAGCAGAGCACCTTAGATAGATCTGTTTTTACTCCATGAAGTCATCAAATCAGATAACTGAAACAGAAAGGTGGAAAGTTGGAGCTCTCAGCTCACCAGAAATTTTCAGTGATGCAAGCCAAACCTCAAAAGTACACAGTACTTCTTAGAGTACATCCCGGCCAGTGGAGGCTTGGGTTGCAGATTATCGTTCTTTTATTTTACCTACAAAAGTCCCCATAGTACCAAAGGAAAGATGCTGTTTTTTAAAACAGAGCTAGCAACAAACTACCATCTGACCTTTAAGTTAGTCAAGATAGCAGCCAGATTTGAAGCTGTTTGGTGCCTTAATAACCTATTTTTCTGTCACCCCTTTTTTCTGCAGATACTTGTGTCCCTGTCTCTGGGAGTGTGCTCTCACCTCACATCCCACCTTTAGATGAACACAACAAACTCTCCACCAAAGACCATAACTGGAGGAAGAATGGGAAAGGCAAAGCCAGGCCTTCCCTTAAAGGTTAGATGTTGCTCCGTATGATGTTATTTCTAAATATGTCCGATGGAAACATTGTCACTAGCGTCTTTCCTCTTGTAGTTTATTGTAATCTCTGAAGCGGGGCTGAGTCATGTTGTTGTTCACCCTCTGCATGCAGAAATCATGGCTAATGTCAGTACAAACTATGTCGATAATTGGTCCTCTGCTCATGTGTCAGTGACAGTGCGCTCAGAACATTGTGCGGAAAGCCAAGAAGAAACCACAATGTCCTTGCTGTTTCTGCACCTACATGAAGCCATGCAAACTGTTTCACTGACAGCAGCACAGAGAGTGTGACACACAAGTAAAAACCACAGTACGCAGGGCAGGCACGTTTATTCCTAATAACTCACTGCTTGAGATTCCTGCTTGTCGTTCACGTCACCTGATTTAAGTTAATGTTAAGGCCTTTTTAATAGGTAATGAGACACTCAACTGTGAATGCACTCTCATGACACCAGGCTGCAAAGCTGAAATCAATGTAAAATAACAGCGCTGCTTAAAGGTGCAATAAATTTGTCCATTTGCCTTTATTTAGAATTGGCTCTCTCCCTCTTCTTTAACAGTACACACAAAGAAACGAAGGTTTCCTTTCTGTACCCAAAGGTACAGTTATCTAAAAGTACCCTGTAAGGTACAGTAGGTACAGTATTGAGGTTTATACTGTGGACCACTGTTTATTTGTAAAACTATACTGTAAAATTGCCACTGACAACTAAGGGTACATAATTACCTTTTAATGATCTTCAGGTATAGGCTAATAGGCTAAATCTTTAGTTGTGCGGGCTGGAAGATGTGGTGGTTTATGCTGTTGGTTGGAATCGTAGCTGGGGTCTCTCAACCTAAAGTTTACATGTTCTGCATGTGTTTTTTTCTCTTTTGGTTGGTATTCCAGCTTCCTTAGTTCAAAACATATAAATTATGGTAACAGGTAATTCTAAATAGTCTGTTTCCAGTGGACACATATCTGTAGCAAAACAAAAAAACATTCATTTTAGCCTCCACAGGGCTGCAGAATTGTTTAGTCAGCACTACAAGAAGATAAATATGTACTAATTTCCAAGGTACAAATAGCGTACTGTACCTTTTTAGAGGGATTTCAAATGAGCAAAGTTGGGACCAGTCCTGCACTTTGACTTCTTTGTGTGTATAACATTATAGAAACATCATTCAAGCTGCTGCTTAAAACCATGGTTGTGAAAGTAATGAATAAACAGTCCATTACTTTAATGGAATTGATATCTAAACCTAATGTTTAAACAACCAATGGCTGGCTGGTTTGGAAGATAATGCAACGTTTTGCAAGGGGGGACATGAGGCCAGCATGTAAGTGTTTTACAGAAAACCTACATGCCTAGATTATAGTAATTATACATTTTTAATAGTTAAGTTTACCTCCTGCAAAGACTCAAAGATTAATGGTATATTTGATATACTAAATAATCATAGATAGCTTGCTTGCTGCATTTTAGTAGCCAGATATTCTTTTGTCTCAGACTTGCCCCAGTAAAACACAATTTGAACTTAAATGAGAGGAAATGGCAGCATAAACAAATCCACATGGAAAATAGCGACGTTTAATGAACAGTCATTGTACATTTCCTTTGCTGTCTGTACGTAAATGCTGTACGGCAAACTTTTTTTAGTGCTTGATGGATCACAATTTCGTGCGGGACTTTTGTGTGACTGCTGAAGCATTTGTTTCTGTTTTTCTAAGTGCTCATGTGCCAACTTAAGGTCTTGTTTGAGGTTTTGTTGTTTGCTGGTTTAGTCTGCTCATTTGTGTCTCTTGTCTCCCTTTGAAAGGACACGATGGTGACCGATGCCTGCGCTCATCTGATTGCTCAGAGGGCTACTGCTGCGCCCGTCATTTCTGGAACAAAATCTGCAAACCAGTGCTCAGGCAAGGAGAGGTGTGTACCAAGCAGAGAAAGAAAGGCTCTCACGGCTTGGAAATCTTTCAACGCTGCGACTGTGCCAAGGGCCTCTCCTGCAAGGTGTGGAAAGACGCCACCTCCTCATCCAAGTCCAGGCTCCACATATGCCAGAAGATCTGAAACTGAGGCGGCTGCCGTCAGCATCAAGGCCTCTGTCTCTGTTTGCCAGGGAAAGTTTTTTAAAAGAATTGGTTGTGGCTACATTAAAAAAGAGCAAAAGACAAAGACTAACAAGAGACAGAACTGACTTGTTGGTTCAAGCTTGCTTTATAGAGAAAAGAGCAAATGCGTTTGCTGTGAGTGGTCTATCACAGCACCCGCACTCGTACATTCTCATAAAAACACACACACACACACATACACCTCACAGTTCTGAGAGATCAATACGTCTAAGCTGTGCTTGGTAAGAAGCTAAATATATAAATCAAACACGTTCTTATGAGATTCAGGGAGCCAGAAAGTTAGCCAGGATGTGCTGTGATGTGATTATTTACAAAGAGGTAACTGACGTAGTATCCTTACATCAAGGTACAACTTATAAGAGTCAAACAGAAAGCCCATGTACAGCCATACAATGTACATTCATTATCAAAGAAAGTCAGGTAGTGTAAAGGATTTGATATTTAATATTATGTTATTACTTGATTTTTGGCGCATCAAATCGCATATTATACTTTTCATGTTGTTCTTGTTCAGCCTCAAAGAATTCAGCCAAAATATTTACAATCAGTAACAGCATCCATATCCTTCAAGTCGTTTGAAGAGCTGCTTGCAAACACTGTTAACTAACTTATACCAAATACTCACTAGTGACAAGTTTCATCTGGTGCAGCTGCGCTTTGCCCTGTTTTTAGCCACAAGAAGAGTGATAAGAATCATGTTTGTTGTGGAAACCTTATCTGTCAGAAATAGCCGAGATCTGTTGTGATACAACTGTGTGGGTTAAAGCAGTCTGCAGTGAGGAAAGCTCTGCTGCAGACTCCGCGGTACCGATACCAGATGGAGAATGGTTCTGCTTTTCCAATCACATGAACAATATTCAAGGATATGAAGGAGCTGCATTTTTTTTGTTTCCATTTGCAAAGCCAGTAGAAATGGAGCTGCGGGAAGGTTGATTACAAAATGCTCCAGAAAAAACCTGATGCTTTCAAAGAGAAGTTTGCAGTTTGAACCAATGTTTTGTTGATGAAACGTGGCCTTGTTTTATTTTCAGATCTCGCTGCATACTTTTTTCATTAAATATTGAGGAGTTTAATTTTGTCCTGGATGTGAATGCTGTTTTTGTTATTTTTTTATAATAGTCCAGCAAACAACCACTTATAATATCATTGTAATACAACATTGCCTCCTTTGAAATTCCATAAATTTTGTAACCATAGAAATATCAATAAGCTCTTTTATTGTAAATAGACTGGAAGCAATATATTTAAGAATCAATGTATATCATGTACATATAATGACATATGAATCCTTAATGGTACAGCTAAATAATCTAGATGAGAAATGTAATAATGGATGAAACAAGTGCTGTTGGATTGATTGAAAGGGATGAGGGTCATGTGTATGAATAAGGGGGAACCATAGATAGCTTTGGCAGATTTTTATGGACAGATGCATTGAAAGGATAGCTCGGTAATAAGAGAACTTTACTTTCCAAAATACTCTGTGTAAATGCTGTGTAAATGGTGTGAAGATGTTTATGTAGCTTAATGATGCTTGTGTGAATACTTTTCATTGATTTTTTTTGTTTGTTTTTGCTTCTTTTGTTTGTATTTGCAATGTTGGATGAATAAAATGAATGTATTTTGTATTAGCGGCCACACAGGATTTGTTAATGCTTGTCAATTCTTTTAAATCTCTTCTTAGCATCCTATCCATTTTCTATGTATCAGCTAGACAGGTTACAAATCCATCACAAGGCCAACTCAGAGTCTGCATTTTTACCGCAAGTCAGCATGGAAATCAGCTCAAAAGGTTAAAGCATCTGAAAATCTTCTGTCCAGTTCTAAATGTGGCCTGAGGAGATTTTTGGTAAACTACAACAAGTGTTTTGGGTATTGTAGGATCTAAACAAATCTGTTAATGAATGCATGTGTCACATTACCAATGGAAAGATGAATTTTTGAATGGTTTGAAATATCAATTGTTTACATCTATGACATTATCAGTGATTAATTGTTCACAGTCTGTTGATAAGTAAACACTGCTGGCTTTTCACTGCTACTTATTATAATGTAAGGGGCATAAAAGAGTTCATATCATAAGCATAATCCAGTCTGAATTTCAGAAATGTTTAGACTTTTTTAAAAATTGAAAAATAAATTATTTCAAATCACACAAGTGAATGCTTTATTCACATTAGAAAATACTCAGTGTAACGGATTTGTAAACAGAGAAATGTGACAATTTAAAATAAGCTCATTTCAAATTTGGTGCTGCTAAAGGTCTTGGCATAGTTGGCACGGGGCATGTTTACATTGGTGTAGATTCTTCTCTTTTTTTCAGAACAGTTTGAAGGCATCTAACCATTGAGTTAATGAGT
>JAVQJG010190958.1:0-11190 GCA_036024015.1 Craterocephalus amniculus | reverse complement strand
CTATCTATCTATCTATCTATCTATCTATCTATCTATCTATCTATCTATCTATCTATCTATCTATCTATATCTATAACTATATCTCTCTATATATATGAAACTGAAGGTTTTAGTGACTGTGGTTGTTTGGGAGTGAAATAATGAGCGGTCGAATGAAGGTTTTAGGGTTTTACTTTTCCTAACTCTAACTGTTTATCTGATGGTAAAAAAGTATATTCTGGCGAGATGTTAAACTCCATTTGTAACATTTACACCCGCTTCAGGATCTCAGTACCTCCTCTTGCTATATTGTTTTGAGAGTTGAGGTCTCATGAAGTTTCTTAGGTGTTTTTATTTTGATAAATTTAGGTAAATTTAAAACAAAGGCAGACAATTTGTAATGTCTGGATTGGATTAAGTGAGAACAGAAATGGATAAACAGACAAATTAACTTCAAAGCGCTGAATCAGGAGTGTTGGATGCGTCACGTAATTCTTTATTGCTCGGATGAGGAGAACTTTAGGACCTGAATTGATGATGATATTTTATTGTTTGATGTATCTGAAGCTTTTCATGTATCATAGAAAGTTGCATAGAAATATGTGAATAGGTAGTAATTAAAGAAGACTTTTAACTCCTCTCAACACATATTTGATCCAAAATGAAGCTCCTTTCTTCGATCTGAATGAAGTAATGGAAGGAATGTGTGAGATAAGTGATGCTGAACAATAAAAGCCTCTTTAGTTTGATGGTTCTCATTACAAAACATAACTGGGATCAGAGACAGTTTTAACATCTTGTCATGATGAGATGTTTCCATGTAGGAATACTACTATGATGATGATGATGATGATGATGATGATGATGATGATGATGATGATGATGATGATAATGTTCCACCGTCTTAACCTGCACTTTTGATCTTGTTCCTGCAGCGCTGAGCTGTAACGAGAACGACGGCGAGTCCATGGACCGGGACTCCCAGTACAGCTCCAGTCAGAAGACCAAGCGTATGCGGACATCTTTTAAGCACCACCAGCTCAGGACAATGAAGTCCTACTTCGCCATCAACCATAACCCAGATGCCAAGGACCTCAAGCAACTGGCGCAGAAGACCGGCCTCACGAAGCGGGTTTTACAGGTAACCCCAGCAGCCAACTCCCAGTAAATGACGACGCAGGTGGAAGATTTTTTAAATCCTTTCAGGAAACTGCAAACAAAGTAAACCAAATTAAATAATTTTTTCTGCTTTTACAATATATATATATAGCCTATATTCCAGAGAGAGAGAGGGAGAGACAGAGAGGAAATTTAATTTAAAACATAAAAAAGAAAGAAATGTTGTTAGTAAACACAGACTGTGTGTGTTATTACAGTGTGATGCAGACTTATCAAAACAGAAAAGAGAAATTGGAAAAAATCCTAAATGCTTTGTATTTCTGACCAGGATGATAAATCAGAAATGAAAACCAAAATGTTCTGTATTACATGCAAAGACAGCACAGCAGAGCATTTGATTTCTCCCGCAGACGACAGTAAATTATCTGGGGTACTGAGAAGGAGAAAAATGAGACAAAAAGGTTTTTGAATAAGAAAAAAAAAATCCAAAGAGAAGAAAAACAAAAAAGAAACCCTCCCACTGCTTTAATTAATGCTTGCGGGAAACAAAGCTTCCGTTTTGCTTTGATGCGTTTGAGTTTTCATGCCTGTTATTCCAGCTGAAGCACCTCTCCTGCCACTCGTTTCCCATGGCTCCGTCATGATTTCCGTCGCTAACATGCTCCAACACTCAGCTCAGCACTCATTCCACAGATCACACATTCTGCTTTTTTATTATTTCTGGGAAAAAAAAAACACACACATTCCCCAAAAAATGAAAATAAATGATAGTCAGAGAAGCGTGATGCTGCTTCCAACATCCAGCTGCCAGTGAATCTGCCGCAGCTTCCTGAGGAGGAAAACATTAACTTTGCTGCTAACATCATTATAATGAATTGAATCACAGCTTTTGTTATCCACACACACATTGCAGACAGGTCAATTAGCATTTTTTCAGTAAATACAGGAAGCCGAGGCTCCATTTTCATCTGCAAACATTAAAGAAGAGGCTTCTTTTTTCTCTGCAACTATCCAGGAAAAGTAAAGACTTATTACTTCTGTACACAGAGGGAGAGCAGCCCGACTCTGTGTTTTTAGGTTTGCTTTTATCCTTGACTCCAGTCAGAGGATTCACAAACAGGCTGTAAAAAGACAGGGAGATGCTTCCTGTTAGTTGCTCTTGACTTAAAGTAAATGGAAGTTGTGGTTAGAGGTAATGTGGGTTTGCCTGGAGTTTTTTTCATATCTTTTATGTGTTTTTCTTTATGTTTTTTATGGTGGGAATTAGCTTAAAATGGCACAAATGGGCTTATATTCCTTTGCTCAGCGGTGTGTGGTTCGCTCATCTTTCACAGCAGGTTTGGTTGGGAGTGAAACAACCGCACATGTGTATCAAAAAGATGATTTCTTTTCAATTATCTCCTTGGTTGGAGTTGCTTCTATTCTGATTAGAGGTGAGACGAGGGCTTACAGGCCGAATGTCTGGCTGATGCATTAGCAACATCTTCACATTAGAGGCCCGGCTTGGTGCCTGGCCCCTAGCTCTTCGCTCAGCCCACCCTCCTCCCTCTCTTTATTCTCAATTCACAACAACATCCACAAGTTTCTGGTGAAATATTTCTCACTTTTTTTTTGTGTTTTGTAGTTGTTTTGCTGCAAAATGACAAAATGCACCTCAGTGTTCAGCGATTGTTGCTTATTTTCTGTGTGGTGCTGAGGCATTACTGTACAGTGAGTTTACAAGAGCTCACTGAAGCTGAACAAAAATGAATAGATAAATAAATAAAGTAACAAACCTGAAAACTAAATTGGTAATCCCTCCCCAAAAAAGAAAACGACACAAGTGGAAGAAAACACATGATTGCATGCTGGTTTTCTGCTCTGATCTATACCAGATTCATAAATGACACTGCATTAGCTTTAGTAGTCAACTGTTATGTTCTAAGGGAGTCATGTTGTCCATCATGTCTGCCTGCAGAGGATCTGAAACTCGTATCCGTCACGAATCTTCTGTTTGTTCCTGACACGGTGCCTGACAGGAACATGTTATGCATTTGAACAAAAGCCGGATATCTTCTGTGAAGAGGTCATTCTCATCTTTTCTCACCCATCACAAGAAACACACACCAACGTTGTCCTTACTGTCGTGTTTACTGTCGTGTTTAGAAAAGCCTTGTGTTCAGTCCCTGGCATGAGTGAATGAATGAAAACAGGCATCATGTTATGTACCGTGGAATATGACATTGCTTTCCGTGAATATATTTAGCAGCTATAACTAAGCTTTGCTCCAGTTTTTAGTAATATTAATCTTGAATAATTCATATGAAGGTTGGAGTGCAAAAATCAATAAGTACATGAAAAATAGCGATGATGGGTCCTTTGTACTTTTCTTTTTAGACATTAATCAAGAAATGTCCCAGGACTTTTGGAAAGAACTTCTCTTCTACTGGTTTCAAATGATTTCAGTAAGAGGTCAAAAATTTTGAAATAAATTTTAATATTGTTTGTTTTCCAGCCCCATAAACTAAGATGCCTCAAAGTTTTTCTTTAGTTTTCTTTTTTTCTGCTCTTTCTTGGTGTTGTGATGAAAATCAAGAAACTATTTAGGAAGAATAAAATGAAAAAACAAACAAAAATAAAAATCATATGTCACCGCTGATGATCTCTACCATTAAAACTCCACATGTGAGGAAAGATTTCAGCAAAACATTTGAAGGATTTTCAAATAATTTTGGTCGCATCTTGTGACTGATCTTGTTACTGGGCATCAACGGGACAGAAACATAAACTCCACTCAGACTCAGACCAAAGCAGGAACAATGTAGTTCATCACTAATTTAAGTAAAATTAGATAAAATTCATCATGTGTGTTGAAAATAAAACCTCTTCTAGTGTGTGTGGATTTTATTGCATCAAGTTTCCCGTGTATTTACAACGCACCAAGATATTTATTTTTTTCATGCATATTTTTCTTAGATTTCACAGTGCACAGCGAGGTGGTGGCGGGGTGTGTTTCTTCAGGTCACAGATGCGATCATTTAACTGCGGTGAGGCCAGCAGATTATTGAAGGATGGATTCAACATAATGAAGCCAGAAGAATTATTCTAACCTCTAGTTATATCAAGAAATATGGATGTATTTGTTTTTGTTTTTCCAGGTGATATGATATTTGACTGTTTGTGAAATGGAAACTGGAAGAGGGATTTGAGACGTAGAGCTCCCAGCTCATAAAGTTTCTACATGTGTTGTTCAGCACGGACGTATCTTTCCAGGAACAGCATCTTGGTTGCAGCTTTTATTGGAGTTGCTTTGGAAGAAACACATTCAATAAAAATAGTTGAAAGGGTTTTTTATGGATTATGTAGATCTATATCTGCCTGCCTCGGGGAATTAGGCTTCAAATTCCATGCATTCTTGAATGAATCCTTTCGCAACCTTTTATACATGTTTTAATTCACACTGTGCAAATTAACATTGAGGTTTTGTTCCTGCAGGTCTGGTTCCAAAACGCACGGGCCAAGTTCAGGAGGAACCTGCTGCGGCAGGAGAGCACCGGGGTGGACAAGGCATCCGACGGCTCCACATTGCAAGGTGGGACGCCTTCAGGTCCAGCATCGGAGATCTCTAATGCCTCCATGAGCCCCTCTAGCACCCCCACCACCCTAACAGACTTGACCAACCCCACCATGCCCACCGTCACCTCAGTTCTCACCTCAGTGCCAGGCGGCATGGACGTCCACGAGTGCCGGAGCCCATCACAGACCACGCTGACCAGCCTCTTCTGATGGTTGGAGCTTTAACCCCACCCCTCCTAACCCTCACCTCCCCTCACACACAACTACATACACACTCCCTCCTACACCCAAACCCCCTCTGGATCTAAAACTGAGCACTGTTCACACCTTCGGACTTTCATCGGATTAGAAGACAGAAGGAAACAAATAAAAAAAGAAAAATTCTCTGACTCTATTAGAGGCTGTTTGCATAGTGAAGGCGGCGGAGCCTCACAGATGGAACAGTTGTTGTTATTTTGATGTTGTCTTGTTGAGAATTGAGGAGACCTGATTTGCATTTTTTCAATGTTTACAGAGAGAGACTGCCGAGGAAAAAAAACGTTAAATTTTTGGGGAAATTAATTTTTTCCAGCACAGTATTTATGTTGTTGTAAAAGAGTCACTGTTAGAAGGATTGTAAAAATTTCTTTTTTTTCTCTCTTTTTTTTCCATTTTTTGAAATCTGAGATTAAACACAGGTTACAATATCCTACGACTGCAACGTGCCTTCCAGTCTATTTATCGTAGCCGCTGTTCTCAAAAGTCGATCACACGTGAATGTGTGTGTGTGTGTTCCTGTTTTGCTCATGTGTCTTTCGAAAGGTGCAGAAGTACACAATCTGCTGTGCTTTATTTACTGAAAAACACATACAGGTGAGATAGAGGCTACTTATGGGTCGTTATTAAAACAAAGTCAGAATTTTCTTCTGAACTTTATTATTCATATGAGGGTGCAATCTTCAAATGTGACATCCAGACTGAGCGTTTCATTTTAATGCAGTTTGCCACCCATAGGTAAGATGAGAAAAAAAGAACAAAAAAACTTGGAACCTAAAAGATTGGGTTCACTGACTCTTTAATGCACCACTTCAAGTCAATCTGGGGTTTCTGACATGTGGATGTCATATTTCAAACCTGAGGGATAAAACACATATTAAGGATTTAAACCTTTCAGTTTAAAAAAATTATCAAAGAGACCCTCTGTGTTACAAATGCCTTTTATAAGCATATAGATATAGAGTTATGGGTCAAATGCTAATATAAACTTTCCATTCATGATTAGTAAAGTAAAATGTGCAATTTTTACTATTATCATCATTATTATTATAAAGACTGATTTCAACCAGTGATAACCAGTTAAGTATCTGCATTCCGACAATCAGACTTTTGTGTCCGATCTTGTTTGGGGAAAAACTCATCTAATCCGTCAGAAATCCGGTTCCAGTTCAGCTTTACATTCCACCTTATTCAAAGTAATCTTTCCGTTTGCAGTGGGATGATGGCAGGGATGATTTTGTCACACTAGGTTAATCTTCCATGTGAAGGTGGATGTTTGTGTGATGGAGAAACATCCTGCGAGGGGCTGAAGAGCTCAGGGTAAAACAGACAAATCAGTCCCAGTCCGCTGTAGCCAGCCTCTTTATGCTGTGCTGCTTCTGCATGTTACTGTGGACGGGTGTTTTCCTCGCTCTGGAAGAAATATAAATGTGAATATAAAGATTAATTCATTCATTTATTACACACTGGGAGTAGGTGAGGGGGGTTATTCAGAGCTAATTGTGCCTCTAAATTATATTTGTCCCTCATGCTGTGCTGTTTGTATCCAGCTCTGATATATCACATATCATATACTGGGATGGGTTAGAGGGACTGGGCTGCTGCAGAGACGCCTCCACACCAGAGCTCAGGAAGAAATGGTAGCCAAACCTCTAGGTTGGATACAAATTCGGTATATAAATTTCTGCTTCTTGCATCCTGATAGTTGTATTCCGAGCTTACAGTGACGAATCTAGTTAATATATATTTGTTTGTTTAAAGATGTTTTATCCATTTATAGCCACAGGTATTAAGGGGAGAGAAAGTTTCCTGAAGTGCAATCAATCTGTGGATCTCATTGGTGGAAATGTTTATAAGTGCAGGCAGGAGCTCTTCATTTTAATCTTGGCAAAGTTTAACTTAAGAAAACAGCCAAATATTTGCAAACACTTAATAAAACAACCCAAAAACCCTAATTGTATCCATACACTCAGGACTTTAAGAAACCTGGATCTACTTTTCCCACAGTGTGTATTCTAAAATGATCGGGGTCTTTTCCTGCAGATTGACAAGTGCAGATGCTGACAGGAAAGTGCAAAAGATTACAGATGATGCAGGGTGGAAGTTAAGCCCAAACCACACAAAATCAGCATTTTAGAACAGTTGGGAGCAAAGAAGAAACGGTTTCTATCACACTTTCATTTGTCTTCAGGTTTCTATTCAGGTGTTCAACTTTATGACTGTTCAGTGCTGAAAAGTGAGCATTCACATAACGTGCGCCATTAAGGATGGCAAGCTGTGACGGGTCATAGACTTACCAGTGTGAGTGATCTCAGTAGATACAAAGGAAGGTTTTCCTTTCACATAAGTGAACCCAGGTGCCTGTTGTCTAATAATCTATCCCTGGAGGAAGCATGCAGCGATCCACATTTCAAAACTTAGTAAACACACCATTTATTCACACTCATTTCACACAGCAGAGTTATGTCATGCATCACAGCAGGAAGTTTGTGCATGTGCTTGTGTGCTATGACTGCTGTCTGCAGTTGTTACATTACATTGTTTCAAGACTGCTTTCCCCCAAATGCAGCAAAAACTTAACTTTCACAGTCACTTTAAATGAGTATCCGTGCCAAAGCTGAGAGTGATCGTTGCTGGCAGCCATCCTGAAAACATAGCCATATAAAAAAAATCTGTTTCCATGAGCAGCTTTTCTTCACTCTGCTGGAGCAAATTGTGCTCAATTTTCTCATCAGCAGCGGCGTGCATCATGAAGGTAGAGAGATTTTCCCACTTAAAAATATATGTTCTATTTCTACAATGTAAGTTAAACAAGTTGGTGATGGAGGGACAGGTCTGGGAAACAGCAGTCTGCATACTTTGTAAGCAAAACATGAATTATGAAAAACAGACCTTTACTTCCCCTGCAGTGCATAATTAGAAATGGGTGCACACAAAAAAGAAGAAGAGAGGAGTCCCTTGCAGCGAGCATACTTGGTAATTATCTCAGAGCTGGTGTGAAGAGTATGAGGACATGATCAGGGACAAAACATCCTCGAAGCTATGAGGCATGCTTGTCTTTTGTCCAGAGTGCTGACCACATCCTTACCTACAGCTCTGCCTGCAAGACAAGAAAATAGTATACGTGTGTGTGTGTGTGTGTGTGTGTGTGAGAGAGAGAGAGATAGAGAGAGAGAGAGAGAGAGAGAGAGAGAGAGCTCTAATTCCAGGAAATCATTGAGGTCAAACCAACATATGGATGGCTTGGCTGAAACTACATGCGAGTGTGTGATATAAGGACAAAACACAAATCAGGCTATAAATTCCCAGTGTTGGAATAAAACATTTCTGGCTGCCTGCCTCATATTAATGTCTGATGTGAATTTGATCCAATGATTACAGGGTAACAGAGAGCCACGGCAAGCATCAGAGAAAAAAACACAACAGGCTCATAACTGAACTTTTACTGCGTGTTAATGGATGCTTGTGTTTTTATTTTCCCAGAAATTGTTATTGTAAGGGTAGTAATCTGGGTATCAAGGATTTTCCAGAGCAGCTGGGGATGATTCAACATCTTTCTGAAAATGATTTTTATTTAATAAAAAGAACACACAAAAAAAAATACAACTGATACAGCAAAATTCCCAGCTAAACTTAAAGCAAACATGATAAGTTTTCCTTTATGTTTGAATTAACAGCGATGATGGTTTTTAAAGCCAAAAATTCTCATTAATATATGTTATATGTTATTAAATTTAGCATAGACATCATGTGGCAATGCTAAATTAATCAAACTAATTATTTCTGCTTAAGAGACAATATTTTCTGACCCATATTTATTTCCAGTTGTACCAGTTAAAATACCTGTAATCTTGGCGTCTATCTGTGTTGTAGTTCCAAACGTAAAGTTCTGATCCTTACTGCAACGTGCTGAAGACATAAAGTAAAAAACAGAATTTCTCAGAGGAAGAAAAAAAAACTATAACCTACACTTATTTTACTGATGCACGAAATTACAAAAAGAAAATAACTTCATTTATCCTGGAGGGAAATTAAAAAACTTATTTCATGACTTCAGTTATAATTATATAAAAGTTATTATAAAATTTTACATAACTAGACCCATATGAGATGAACATTGACAATTAATGCAATTTTGACATAATGAAGTTTTCTGTCAGCATCAGTTTCCCATACAGCTCTTCTTTCACCTGCAGGCTTGAAATTGCTTAGCTCTCTGTATTAACCTACTCTACATGGTCCAAAAGTACCAAAGTTCATCCCAATGAAAAAAAATACTGTTTGTTGCATTAAAATATTAAATATCGAATAAATAAATATTTAATTTTAACTTGTATTTACCACAAACACACACATCATATATATATGTGTGTGTGTGTATATGTATATGTATATATATATGTGTATGTATATGTATATACATATGAGTATACATGATATGTATATTGCTGCATTGTCCAAATGTCCACCATAACCCTTCATTCAGGGCTGCACTGCATAGGACACTTTTGTAGCAGTGGTTCCCAAACTGGGGGTCAAGACCCTAATGGAGGTTGCACGATCACTGACATTTTTATCAGGGCTGTCGAAATTAAACCATGAATTTCGAGATAAAATCTAAATTTAGTCAATTAATTTTTAACACACGAATCCATAAATAAACATTAATACTTCGCTTTTATGAAGACACTGTTTTTACATTCAGAGGATCCTGTAGGATGAACTATCAAATACTGCTCGATTTATCGTCATTGAGAGAGGGTGGTAACAAATGATGTATCAATGTATATATGTATCTTGGGGGTCATGGCTGAAGAAGTCTATCTATCTATCTATCTATCTATCTATCTATAGATAGATATATAGAATATATAAAGATATATAAGACACTATGAGGAGATTTCTTTATCAAGCCAGTGCCAATTTCACATGAAGTCCTCAATCAGAAACAGTCATGCATCAGAGGAGGTGTAACGCAGCGAACATGGTCAAATGTAAAAAGGGAAGAAACAATTTCAATGATAACTTTGACTGTTCCAAACGCACAAAAAGTTCAAATCTGATACACATATGCTAACTGTTTTTCACTGTCAAGTTTCTTTACGCACTGGCTTCTCCAAACTTGAAAAAGGAAGGACTCCAGGACACAGGATGTCACTCTCTTTTCTTAATTTATTGTAGTGGTAGTAGAAGTAGAAAAAGTAGAAGGTGAAAAACCTTGAAAATACAAAAAATAAACAAAGTGACTTAAGCATTTCAATAAGCAAGGTAAATACAATAATTAAACCACAAAAGGTTACTATATAAACCATTAAGTCCTTCAATTAAACCTACTTGTATGGATTTTAACTGAAACTGAAGTCTATTAAGTGAATTTAGTCACATTTTAACCATACGCGGTTTCAAAAGGGTGGCTAGGGTGGCCGGGGCCACCCCCGAAGTTTGATTGGCCACCCCTGATGCCACCCTAAAAATTCTTGAAGGTCATTGGTTTTTCCTTTGAGTTTCCGGAAACTTGGCCGACAGGACTTGGAGCGACAGGTACAAAGAACAGGTGTTCTAACATTTCATCCTACCCATGGAGACATGCTACCTATGCCTTCTGCGCACTACACGCAATCGTCACGTTTCGACAAGGTAGCACGTTTTGACAGAACACCGGCAGAAGTCTTTTCCACAGTTTACTCATGGTAAGTCTATTTTCTTAGTCTGTCCTTTGCTACTTTTAGGTTTGCTGCTAAACTCATATTTGTTTTATTGTTTGCTTTCCGTTTAAGCCCACTGCAGTAATTACGTTTTTGGCTAGTTACACTAGCTTGTACTGTATTTGGCAAGCTAGTAACACTGGCTGTGGCTCTGAATTAGTGCATCAAGCTAAAGCACAACAGCGCGAGATGCGCTTTATTAAACGTCGGGATATGTTTAACTATATGCTCTTTCAAATAACTTGCTATAAACTTTGTTAATATAAGCCAACTGATAAAACGAAAAATGTGCAGCAAAAAGTGTGAAAAAAACAGTATAGTCCAAAAATATCACTAGAGAGGTTCCCCTTCACGTGTCAATGCGGTTTTAAAAAAAAAACATTGAAAAGTTTGCAGCTTATGATATGTCGTCTTTCAAGCTCTTGTACTTTATAAATATGCCTACATAATTTTCAGTAGCGAAGTACTCATTGCTCAAGCTTAGCAGGGCAGAAGCAGAGCTGATTCTATAATTTGGCAGGTCGGTAAATGTGGGAAAAATTTCTCAAATGGCAATATAACTATTCTATTCTTAACT